>MU892521.1:0-27081 GCA_036418205.1 Ostertagia ostertagi
TCGTTGGCAACGCTCGAAATGTGTCTAGAATACATTCATCCAACATAAGCAATAACAAAAGGGGCAATCGTCACCATCCGATTTTGTCTGGGTATAGGCCATGCACTCGAAGTTGCAGAATCGATTGGAAGGTGTTATATGATCATGACCAGTTGACAAAAGCTGCATTGTAAACACATTTCGTAACTCCTATAACCTAAAGAACAACTTCATTTGCCCAGGGCTTTTCCTTCACGGTTGTCGTTTTTGCGACAGCGTCCCTAACAACAGTGTCATTCTCAACGAGGTATTAAGGGAGAGGGAGCGGGCGGTAGATAGAGGAAATGCCTTCGCAGCGCGTGTGCACATGTGACCCTGTTCCTTGCAAAGATGCACTTTCATTCTTTGTATACTTTCAAATACTTCCTTCTCGGAGGTAGAGAGACGACTATCCCTCCTATCTGCACCACGATGCCACTGACGTTACTGACCCCCACGAGTACGACCCCCCATGACCCACCTTGACAAATACGACCCCCTGTCGAGGATTTCCTCGACCGATATTCACCCTGCACCCAGCACCTCCTTGCTTTCCTGTCTTGCACTATAATCGAGCAGCTCCCTGGCTTCCATGTTCTATTAGAGGATTATGTTAGAACAGAGACTGTGATTAAAATTCAGAAGCTGCGCCCAGACTTCCTTGTTGTTAGCAGAAAGCCAAGGCCACAGGTGCTGAGTGTTCTAATACCAAATCATAGATAGAAAAAATTAAGCTTTTCATTTTATCTCTAGCCAATAAATATCTTCAGCTGCAACATCTCAGTGTTGAATTCCTAGTAGGCGCTATCGCAATATACGGGGCATCCTCTAGGAATTAGCCTAGGAGGAGGCAGGAGCTTCAGGGAAAATGAAAACGGCTCACGCACCTTGGAGTCTCTCTCCCTTGCCTGAGGCTTAGTCCCGATTTTAACAAAAAGGGTTTACGCTGTTTTAAATGCACTGCTTTCACAATGCCAGTATATTGCGATAGCGCCTTCCTAGGGTAGTCCCACCTCTTCTAAGCCTGTTTACTTTTGTTTAAATATTCCAGACTACTACCAGAGACAACTACTAGTTGCGTTAATCTTGAAACAGTGCTTTGTCTTCTCAATAGAAATCAACTGTTCGAAAATGCCACTCACTGACCAACAGAAATTTCCTTCGCGTCGTGGTTGCCTTCTAAAAACAGTTTCTAGCATGATGTGAAGGTACATGCATGGAACACAGAACTATGGTTTGTTTTATCTGAACGGCCTTCTGAATGCTAAAAAGGGGCTAACGAACGAGCTCACGCCTTTTTGATACAAGATTTTGACAAAACCCTATTCACACGTGTCACTGATGGTCCTGATTGTGATATGGTAACACGCTACCGGCCGCGGGTGCCATTTGTGACATTCTGCGGGCGTCGAAAAGGCAAAAATTTGTCATCACGTGGAATCGAATCATGGACCAATCTTTGACCAATCCATGGTTCCATGCACGTCTTATGTAGAGCAAAACCCGCTTTGAAAAAGCAGGACCGATCTGAAAACCCGTCCTGGTCAAATTACCGAATCGCATTTCCGACCGTTGATCTCTAGTGAACACTGCCTGTTCTTCTATGCAGCGCCACTGTCAGACTACGACTGACGCATACGTGTCCGCATAACAATGAGGGGATTAACTGTCCAAGAGTCGACACTGCAGACTGAATTATCTCATTGTGACACTTAATCCTGCTCTATTCCGATTCATACTGTAGCGCCATTGTTTGCTTTACAGTAAAATATTCATATGCATTCGCAAAGAAGAGGAAGCAACCAAGGCATCTCATTGAGCAGCGATCGCTACGGTCTCAACTAGTGCAACCCGAGACGCAAACCAAAGGAAGAGTAGGATAGGGAGGGAGGCTTTTTGGTATTTTTTGCTGCATCCGCAACGCTTCTATCCACTGAAGGTCCTGTTATCACCTACTGTTTCTCAACGGAACAGAACCCTTCGGACTCCAGGAATATCCTGGAATGAGGTAGTAAACATGGCCACCTTGATTTTTTCTACGACACCCTCCAATCCTACTTTGCGTTGACTCGATTATTGGTTATTGCTATTGATAGTAAGCGGAATTGAAATTTTCAAAACGCAGTGAATGAACAACTGAAGAATTTCTAACCACGATCTTATTCAGATTCTCTCTCTTGGATATGCATTTGTTAGGTAGCATGATTGGCCATCAGCTCGAGATACCATTTGCATGGAGCAGGAGCTCTGCGACATAAACGCCGATGGTAAGACAAGTGAGTCGCTAATCTCACTCAAAGGAATCCTTCTTGGAGAAATCATGACTCTATCACACCCATAAATCACTGGCTTTGAGACTCATTGTCCACGACAAGAACAAACCATTTTACCCCTTTGTCTTATTGCACCAACATCGTACACTTCTACTGCATCTTATTCTATCGTTTGTTTTGTTTCTATTCTCGAATATTGAGCACTTCAACCAGATCACCTTTGGGGCCGCGCGACCTACCTTCGACTGTCCATAGAGTGTGGTTTTCGTAAGTTTGTTCTCTTCGGAAACTGAATCTTCATGCGTGAAACTTTGTATGTTGTCTAGTGATCACAACTGACATATTCGTGTTGAGAAAGAATGCAAGAATTTTCCGGGAAAGATTCCTTCAAGGTGGGAAGTAGTACATTGCAGTAGTGTCATAGTACAGAGGTGGTGAAAACAAACCAAGGAAAACGGCCTACAACCAGCGAGATGGAACCTTGCTGTTGCCCTTGATTTTTGCGACAAGGTGCGTGCCACTCGGACGAGATTACTTCATCATTGCGAGGAAAAGTTAAGGTTTGTTTGATAAATCATTGCTCTAGACCTACATACTTGTTTGGGAATAGTGGAGACTTTGATAATCAGCTGGAGGTTGGAATCTCCAACACAGTCGTAGTACGCCGCGTCGTCCTCTGACTGGCTTGCGGCCGATAAAATGCCCATCCGTCATCGGTTTGCTTATGTTTCACCTGATACAATAATTGAGGGAAATACTAGAACCATTAACACAAGTATAAAGAGTGTGAGACTCAAAAATTACCTTTTCGGGAGCTGCGCACACTGCCCAGTGACCTGTGGTACGACTTGCTTATTAACTTATCCAGGGTAACTCGCTCTGACTTGTGACGATTTGGTGTCAGAGTAAGAATCATAAAGTTTCTATTTGTGCACAATTCCGCCATCAAACGGGCCCTCCGATCTCAATAAGTGCCAAAACTGTGGTAGTGTCTTTGACTACGAAGTGGTACACATGTGTACCACCAGTAGCCAAAGGGTTAACCATTCAGGACATCATATCCCTAACTTTGATAATTGTGCTGTTTCATATTCGCTGATCTATGAACTAGAACGTAGTGTCACTTCTAAAGAACCCAGCAAGCATTTACCTTTTGTGGGTAGTGCTCAAAGGGCGGGTAACTGCTATCTATTATACTTCATTTAACACGTTGACGACATCGCGCGTTTTGGGTTTTTGCACCGCGTGGGACAAGGGCGCTTTTGCGAGCGCGGCCGTCACACCTCACACCCGTAAATTTCGAACGATAACCTTGGGAAGCTTCGGGAATTTAAATCCTTTTTTTCTGTAGTGGATGCCAAAACTATTTTCGATGTGGATGTGTCAAGTGAAACATATATCTTTCTATCCCTTTAGTTTGTATTTACTTTCACTACCCTTTCTCACTGACATGTTCATGAGAATAGGAAGAAAACGAGGGAACCGAGCTGCCAATTCCGCTGTGCTTAAAAAACTTCTGCTAAACTGGAGCATATTTGATCACACCGTGACGTTTATTACAGGGTGCGCCAAAATTACGGAGACAGCGACTTCGAGTTGCCTAGGATGAGCAAGGTGCAATTCTTTGAAAACAAAAATGCAGTGACGTGCACAGTCCCATTCTGAATCGTCGACATCCATGCAATTTTTGAAATTCCTTGGTTTGTGTTTATACGGGTCCTCAGAAACATCGAGGAACCATCGACTGTGGCACGCAATGTGGCGAGTAGGACTCGTCAAGCTCATTTTAGAGCGGTTTCTTCAACGAATCCCTAGACATAATGTGTTTTATGCAAGCCTCAGCTTCTAGAACGGATCCGACAGTACCCTATCGAGCTCAGATCTGAAATGCTGTCTACCACCGTTTAAGCCGACAAAGTCGAAAAAATCGGTTCTGCATCAATGCTGCACTAGTACTGAACCACCCTTGCCTCGTAAACGGGAGCTCCTACTTGATGGAAGGCCCAGCAACGATTTTCAAAGTGAAAATAAACTCAGGATAGCAATGGGCTCTGATAAGTCCAAAAGAGCCCCCTGATTCCTATCTCTCGTGACATCCAGTGAAACCAGCGCGTCAACTACCTGCAAATTCTATCGCACACAATCCTTAGATTGTTCGTGGTCGCCACAGAAACACGCCCTTCTCATCCAGAATGACTGCATTCAGCTCCTTGTCCCCTGTACCACTTGGAGCATCTATTGATAGTGCTCGGGTATACACCAAAACGATGATAATTGTCGCGTGCCAAAAACCCTCAACGTCGAAGTCCAATGATTTAGGGACGGTGTCAGTATCAGTCAACCGCTGCAGCTACCATAGATTTTGGTGGTTGAACAAGGTAAGCATAAACAATTCTACACCACAGTACCAAAACTAGGACAGAAGAAAACAGCATCTGTGAATATCAGTTCAAATTGTTTGCTCATGCGTTGTCTCGTATAATTTTGTCGTAAAACTGTGCGTTCGTCTCCCGTAATTTTGGCGCACTGTAGTTATATCATTAGCTGTAATTCATGGTAAGTGGCCAACGTGCGCTTGCTAATCTCCCTGGTCTTCTTTTACAGGTCTGTTGCCATCGAGTTCACTACAGCGCGCTGAGAAAAGCTTCGGACTCTTCGCGGAAATCTTGCACAATTTAATAAGTTCACGGCACAGGTACTTTGCGTTTGGTCGTATAAGTGCTTCCTTGTGACAAACTGTGATATATTAACTGTGCCACTGAAAATTCTCGATAGCGTGGAAGTCACGGTACAAGCTGCAAGAAGAAGAATGATAGAGATCGTTATGCTAATTTGTAATTGCTTTTTATTTCCATGCGATATAAATCCAATCATACATATCTGTACATCAATTTAACCTAGTGAACGTCCAAGCCTAAGCTGTGAATGTAGACTTAAGGAAAATACTATGAGCGACGATTGGAGCTGGATTGTTCTTAGTTGCCACAATCTGATTCACTTGTTCGGAGCAACAGATTCTGAAATATGGAGTTCCTCTAAAAGCATATGTAGGATAATTACAACATTTAATCTTTCCCGGAGTCTGCACCACCCGGAATCTTTCTCCGTCAGGTGTACCCCCCCCCAGAAGGCTCGTTGTCGCGCGGCCAGAGCCAGACAGTCGGCGGCGAGTTGCCAGGCGTACTGCAGGGTCCCTTTATATCGTTTCTGCTTAGTCATCAACTAGCTGCGAGAGTGGGAAAATGACATGCTGCTATACATTATGGGACAATTATTTTAACTTGACCGAAACTTTCTTTCGAAGCTTCCTATAGTGCATAAAACGCGCCAACTCGTCGCTGGTGACTTCGCTTCTTGCGCGCGACGGTCTTCCTGAGGGGTGCCCCTCGGCAGGGTGTGTAAGAGGCTTTGTTCAAAATAATAGACGACATGAATCAGAATATTCTTTTGGAGCACCAAGCTTGGAGCCTCTCACTCTGGAGGGAAATTAAAGTGCATGACTTTCTCTGAGCTTAACGGCACTCTCTACGTGAGGTTTTAAGACATTATTCTATCCACAATTAATGTCTATGATATCGAGGAAATCAGACGGTTTCGTGGAACGGTCACCAAATAAGTACTACACAATGAGAAACTGAATCTTTTTAGTACATGTTATGAGCAAAATACGAAAGCAGTGTACCGATCAGGAAATGGTGTGTTAATGGCCTTAGCGGAAAAATTATGGTGTAATTGTTCTTTTTCAGTGAGGATCGTAGTTTAGCTCATTGATTTAGCTTCAGGTGCGTCAGTAAGGTGTGTTAGGCGATTTTCTATAGAAATGCTGATTCATCACTAACTTACCGCATACCATAAGTCATAACCAACATTAATTTACCGCATGCCCTCAAAGGCAAAGTTCGGGCTTAGACCCACCTAAGAAGCCCTTACCATGGCTAGAAGTGCTGGTACGCAAGTGCAAAGGTAGCGCCACCTTTTCTACATCGAAACGCGTCACTGGGACCCTAGGCGCCATGGACTTCCGAAGGATCATCCGAAGTCATTCAAAAGGGATGTTCTGCTTTACGGAACTCTTCTTTAGCTTTCTAAAATTTCTGATGATTCTCAAATTATCAATGGGATGACTATTTAAGAAAAATTAGCATTTCCGACATTATTTTCTTTTCTGGTTTCTAATCGAGTCTCTACGATAACAAACGCTGCTCGAGATGCGCTGTATGGAGCAGATGTCGTAGCCGAAAATATTAGGTCGTGAAGAAAGTTCTTGCGCTTTTCGGTGTTTCGTTTTTGAACGCTTTATTTTGTTACGAATTCAAGCAAGCTGCCAATGAGCTGTATGTGGTTTTGAAGAGCTTTTCTTGTTCTATCTAACAGCTAGGCTAGCTATGTTCCTTATTATTTAGTTGTCATTTTTTGAAGCCTTGAATACGGCATACTCCAAGAGCAAATTTGCATGATTTCCTTTTTCTAGCTCAAAGCAGGCCAGTATGGAGAGGAAGCAGGTCAAGATATTATAGACGCACTTGGCTGAGATTCGCAATAAATATGGTCTGAAGCAATTGTTCAAAAAGCTTTTGTAAGAATAGCGAGAGCCCTAAAGATTGTGAGGGTGGTGATCGGAGATTGGACAACGCCAACGATTAGTCGAACGTTCTGGTTGAAGCACGTTTGCACAAATCTATTGAGAGGGTTCCTCCTAAACTAATCGCACTTGCATTGTGTTTTCTTGTTGTACGGGAAGAGCTGGAAAGTCCCAAAAATTCAAATAGGGCGTGCCGCGACAGCTCACCATTTTGAAGGGTCGTTCGCCGCGTTCTAGCTTGTTTCATGCCATGAAAACGACCTGACTTTTTGATCATTTGCGACGCACGACAAAGAACGGATTCTTTGCTACAGAATACGAACCTTTGGTGAAGTGATCGACCGCGATCAGGCTCTACAAACTTTGCAAAAGTGAAACTTCACTGAAGGAAGGTTGAGGTGACTTTCATAAGGTCAGCGGCTGGTCTAGCTTTTCGTAACCAGGTGGATCTGTTAATGTGGAAAAAGTACTCCTGATAATGTGTCAAACTACTCCTAGAACTCTGGCACATATGCTCGAAATTCCTCATTATAAAGGAACCGGCTCGTCCCTGACAGGTAGCTCGGACGCACATTCCACAACCAACCCTGCAGAAGTTGAACAAGATTGGCTACGAATTAGTGCCTGCTTCTTCCTACTCGGTAGACCTTTTGCCTATAATTGTCACTTTCTCGACTACCTGGATAGCTTCTCCAAAGAGTTATGCTTCAAAAACCAACATGATGCGGAAACGACCTCCGCCGGGTTCATCGTCTCTAGAGCTCCAGTATTCTGCACTACCGGGCTGATTCAACGCAGCTATTATTGGCAGAGGTTTGTGGATTCTAACAGTCTTTACTCCAATCAAAAAGGTTTCGAATGAGCCGAGATACATTTGAAAATCAAGGTCGAAAAGCGCAAGAACTTTCTTCACGGCCTAATAAATACGTCTTCGATCTCTGTTAATGGCAAAATCAAAATTGTAAATATTTTTGGTAATTTTTGCCAATATCGAAATTCTATTGAACGCTGGGAGATTTTATACACCAAGGAGGAATGCGCTATTGTTCAGCCAATGTTTTTTTTGTTGCAAAATAAATCTCAGAAAAAGAGCTCGGTCATCGATCTAGTAGATAAAATTCCAGTGCTATGTAGTGATAGCGTTCAAGACTTTATCCTTTGGTGTACACAATGGTAAATATTCATTGAAAAAAAGTCACCTCGGGTTCGTAATGGCCTTGTCTGTCGAAAGTCTCGGTTCAATCGAACTGTACCTGCAGCCATTGTCACATGTAACATCTATCAAGGCTGTTACTCGAAATTGGATCGTTTTACCTACTGGTGCCTGGAAATAGCCTTGTCTTCAGACCGCTTCCAAATGTAGTTGGTTCGAAATGGGTACCCTAATCCAGTCGCTGCACTTCGTGTACCTGTTACGTATTGTGGTTATCCATGGCATTGCCAAGGGTGATAGTTCTTGACTTCCAAGCCAAGATCGCTATCAGGTTCGCACCGCATCCTGCTGGCTAAATGACTTTTCCAAATTCTATTCTATCTTCTTTCAAAAAGCAAAATTTAACGTTTTTCCTAACACCTGGAGCACTCACCCTTTGTCCACAGTAGGTGCCACCGTAACCATCCGGACAAATGCATACGTTGCAATTTCTTGGATTTGCATACCCTGCGTTCTTGCATTTTCCAGCGGCTCCAATGCCAGCACAACCTAAAACAATAATCGATTCAGAGCTACATTTTCTTTTTCATTGTAACGCAAGGGTAAGGCAGCCTTTTTAGTAGACATTTCGGTAGAGCCTTTGACACATTCGTGACACTGTCAGCCACGAGTGGCTGACGGGAGCAATTTGCAGTTTTTGGAATGTATTTCTCTGATCAACTCGTACGCGGGTTCTACCTTGTCGCGGTGTACGAGCTTGAGGCGAGGTCGGGATATTCGCCAGAATAGGGTTGCGCCGAAACCCCATACCGATTCTCGTGACTAAAGAACCCGAAGTGCCCAAGCTCATTGGTGGGACGGCGCTCTCCTTGAGCAACAGGAACGCCCTGTAAGGCTATCCTGTGGGACGAAAATACTACGACCACTTCTCCAAATCGCCTTAGTCCCCTGCAGGCTGTCACTGCCCAGTTAGGCAGCGATGGATCGAATATTGAAGGACTTAGTCTAGAAGGGACGGAATTTAGAGGAAAATTAAGCTCACTCTCGCACGCCGGAAGCTCTACCCCTTCTTAAGTTCAGTTCTTAACGTTGATAATAATAGAAATGCATTCGTTATTTTAAGCACATTAAGCACTCTGCACCGCAAATTCCTGTATTGTTATAGACCCGTTTATCAGTTCAATTAATTCGAAGCAGATATCAAACGACGACGTTCAATAACACATCCGAAGATTTATCCAAGACAGGTACTGAAATGGGAAAAGTAATCACCTTCTTTACAGGATTCCTATGCATAACGCAATATTAAAACATCGAGAAGGCAGTGAAAAGCATTTACAAGCACGATCCAACCAAAATAAAACGCAAGTTAGTGAAGAACAGTTCCAGTCTCTCTTGAAACTCACATTAGTGTCGTGTCTCTGCATACCACGACAACAAATGTTAATATCGAGAGAAGGACTTTTACACCAATACTTACCTGCGATACTATCCGTTGGAATAAGGGAGAAGTCAGAGTCAATGTCACTATTAGTAGAATATACGCAGGACAGAATGCACCAGTACAGAATGGAAAAGAAGGCATTTCAAATGACATATCCACCTCATAACTGTGCTGGAAGACTGATTGGCAACCTGCCAGGCCACTGCAGTTGCCAATCAGTCTATTCGCGGATATTAGAAGGGATATGACGATGCCATATCCTTTCTACATATCCGCGCGCGGGAAGTTAATTTCAACAAAAAACCCGGACGGGGACCTAACGAGCGATCCGTTTGGGATCTTGTAAGGCTTTCTTATTTTGGGCCGACATTCATTTTATTTCGCAGTTTTGGTGGCTCATTGGAACGGTGAAACTCCAGTTCGGGGGGGCCACTCCATTGCTATCTTATCCGTAGTACTAGAGAGCAGTTCTTTGGGCTATCGAACACTACGGATAAGATAATAAGTGAACGACTCATTTCGAGCGTACTTTTGATAAGGACCGGTGGATGTCCTACATTCCACACTACCTGCCCACATCCCATCCACTTTTCTGCACAGGTGATCCACCCTGGAGCTCCTGCACCCTTAGCCCTTTGCGGAGGTGTCCTTTCTCCTGGTCCAGGACCGTTCCCTTGGGTCATGGCAGGCGGAAATGTGAAAACGTTTCAGGGTTTCTCACCCATTACACCAATATTTATCAGAAGTCTACTTTAAATGAGTCGATTACGTGTCGTGAGCCCTCTAATCCTTATCTTGAGTATTGGAGAAAAAATGGAGTGGCCCCCCCGAACTGGAGTTTCACCCGATTAACTTTATAAATGGTAGATCTGCAAATGGCATTGCATTCTTTTATTGTCATCTCGACGCGATAGAGATCCTGAGTCTAAATTAACAAATCATTTGAGATTTCATTTTATACACGAGCGCAAAGATCATGATCCCACTGCCCCCCTGATGCTCAACTGATCAGTCGGCGTTTACATCATTCAACTCTCCACGGCCTGGGAAAGTTTGAAGCTTCACAGTTGTGTACTGTGAAAGCTAATGAACACAACGGTCTCAGGACTTCTGTTAGCCGTGAGGCATGCGGTTCAGCGTTTTGTAGTGATGTTTCTGGAGCTCTCACAAGTGCACGCTGTCGCAGCATCTCCTCCTTCTTTATCTTTTTTCAAAACGCTTCGCCCCAATAAGGCACAAAGTATGCTTTTCCAGCTACGCTCTCACCTTTTTGGTTGACAGAAGCTTGTAAAGCGAACAGGCAGTTAGCCGAATGAGCTTAATAGAGATGATAAGAAGGATAAAAAAAAAGAAGCAGTGCTGTTGCGTATGAAGAAACTTGTCTAGTTGTCGAAGAACTAGTGAGCTTCAAGGGAGTGGAGGCATTGGTGGACTGTCGCTGCACGTGGTCTTTCGCCACTCAGAAAGGGAGATGGCCTATATGGTACAAATTGCTCTGAAGAAATATCAGCACATCTAAAACAAAGCGCAGAATTCAATCAGTAAGACGCGCAGGCGGGGTTTGCGAAAGCAGCGCACTCTCCACTGGTACGTGCCTATTAAATAGGATGAACCTGCTGACAGAACAACAGCAACGGTGTTGCCCTCACTCCGTCGTAACCTTCAAGAAAGCGCTTAAGCAGAATCAATGGCAGTTATAATAGCGCTATGCTAATCACTGAAACTTAAAGCTCAAATAAAATGCCTTAGTGGCATTTATAAGGAACTGCTACGCTACGGAAATTCTTGGACTGAGCTTTATTTCTATCTAATAGTCGAAGAAGGCAAGAAAATTGGTGGGTCCAATTTTTCTACAGTTACACCCAATAGTGGATAAACTTTTTTCTCTTTTATAAGGAAAACATAATTTTATTTTAAGTGAACCTAACTTATTATAAAATCAGTCGGAGAATTTTTTCTGACCTCTATCCCCTTTGTGTCTTATCTCCCTATCTGCTTCTTGGATACCTCCACAGCGTAGAACGTGGTGTTTTTCAGTGTTTTCGACAGTTTATTCTCTGTTTCTAAAGTGACGGTCTACTTCACTTTTATAGTCGTGCGGAAGTGCCACACAAACTTGGTCGTAGGGACTGCCTTCCTGTGTTTGGGATACTGAATGCTCTCTCTCCAAAATTTCTCACCGTTGCATTGATAAAACTTATTTATCACTTTGATGTCGTAAAATGAGACTTCATTCGAACCCATAGTGCGTTGGAACCTCGGTTGGACAGGTTCCAATGAATTACCACCTATCGCCAAGCTAAATACAGAGATACAATAGGTATGTATGTAGATCATCTGCCTGATGTTAAAGCTTAACTCGGCGTAAAAAAAGAAGCAATGTCATGAAAAAGTTGAACCACTGACGCGTCACTTTGGTAGTGCATATCGCTACCGTATTCATATGGCACGATATTGATTGACTTCGTCGCTTTGACGAAGTTGTTTCTATAGGCATCCTGAAAATTCCTTTTCACTCCAAGAGTACGATGAAGCACAGTTGCGAAAGGACAACCGCAATATGGCAAGATTTGCAAGTCTGACAAAATCGAAGAGACTGAATCAATTTGAAACAAAGTTTTATTTTGCAATTTTCCTCAATAATGGAAGCAAATGGACCTCTAAGTTTCTGTTTCCTCTTCTCGCAATTCTTGCGTTATACTTTTACTGAAGCAGCCTAGCAGGGTTTTTAGCTTCTACACTAATGGTGTGTAAATGATGAACTGCACAACTGCCGATTCAACCACGCCCACTTCGAAGCCGTTCGGCTCCCTTTCTAGCGGCTTTCCAAGGTGAGTTTTTGTTCAGTCACACTTCTTATGTTCTTGACTAGGGCTAGCGCATCGTTCACACCATTAGTGTCGAAGGTAAAACCTTGCTGAGATTGTTGCTTTGAAGCCAGGAGTCCGGATTACGTCTTAGGAGCGGATCCCTCTAGAGTGAGCAAGGTATCCCAAAAGCAAGAAGCGCGAGACTTTTGCGACTCAAAAGTGCGAGGCACTGCGCTAAGGCCTTGCCTTGTGTGCTGCCAGCGTAATCAGCCACGGCATACGTGGTCTCTGCGTCCTCTCGCGTACGACGTACTATCTCGCGTTCTCCCTCTCCTCGCAGCGCTGTGTCTCTCCGTCGTACTACGGCCGGCCTCCTAAGGGAAATTTAGTGTTTTCTATGGTGCTTTTTGCTTTTTCTCCTCACTAATGTTCCTCATTGCACCCCTTGCCTAATGTTCGAACAAAATGAGGCATCAATTTTAAGCTTGAGAAGGGTATAACGAGATAATTATCAACTTTAAGAGGCTAAAAATTCTGAGAGAATTAATTAAATTCACCGGTATGTTTGTCGATTGGACCGTAACATAGTTGTCTCTATCGCTTCGCATATGCGTATGCATCGAGCCAAGAGCATGCTGGACTCATGGGCCCACTGCAATCTGTGAATAGTTATAGTAAAGATTGTGC
The DNA here is from genome assembly GCA_036418205.1 of Ostertagia ostertagi. NCBI lineage: Eukaryota > Metazoa > Nematoda > Chromadorea > Rhabditida > Trichostrongylidae > Ostertagia > Ostertagia ostertagi. Next base: position 12,968 of record MU892521.1, read on the forward strand.
GGGCTTTACCTTTATCTTCAACGCCGTTTTCATCACTGGTTGTCCTTCATGCGGACACTCTTCCTTCTTAAGCGGATTTAAATGAAGTTAACAGCCTTAATGGTTATGAGGGGTGGCGTCATGATGCGAGGGATCCTCTATTATTTAAACCGGTGTGTACGTATGTGTCTGTTTGTCGGTCCACTGAATGTAGTAATAAGGAAGCTCATGGTGAGTAAGCCGCCAACAAAATCGCACAGCTCGCAGCACTTGAGCTACCAAAGGTTTGCAAGGGTATGTTGTATATCTCCAATCGGCTTATTGAGCAACTTTGGTTTTTCAATGGTGGTTGCAGTGCAGTGATGGTGAGTTGGAGTGGCGTAGGGGGAGGTTGGATAGGGAGGAGAACCACCCAAGGGTCGTTAAGGCCAAAGTCAGTGATTATACTTGATTGGTCCCAAGTGAAAGTTTTTTAGGGTGGGAGGTGGACCGCCAGTGAAAAAGAAAGGAAAATTTCTGAATGCAGGAAATACATTTTTGCTCTGTGCTGTGGAGAAGTTCAAAAGAATGGCAGGGAGGTGAGAGATAATGTGAGCGCGGAGAGTGGTAGAGAAGTCCGAGAAGCGAGAACATTGAGATCAAGTGGCGACGTTGAATTAGAAACGGTGGGCGGCCATGGTTAAGTGTTTTGTGGGCCTGTCGTTTAGGATCACTGTAGGTGTTTCGCGATTGCTCTAATGACTCCCTGATTAGTTACTGTGGAGGGGTGGGTGGGTAGGGAGGGGTTGGAGAGGAAGGGACCAACAAAATAGGGTGATTGAAGGCAGCATCAGGATTAAGGTGGCGCACTCAATGTCTTTTCAGTGATTTTTCTTCGAGTGTATTGTCTTTTGCAATAAATTCAGTTCCATTTCTAATGTTCTTGGCCATGTTTATCTGAAATAGCTTCTACAGTGCGCGTCAATTGTATATGCCACCCCCTGATTTTTTCAGTTTTCTGACTTATTTGGAAATTTCGTAAATCGGCATAGCAACCATCGTTTTCGGCGTGTCGGAAAACTAAGGAATGGTGTTGTTTGATTTTGGTTAACGCGTGGATTTGAATTGCTCTGTTCTTTGGAAGAAAATGGCCGCGTCAATTGCTTATGCCATCCTAAAGTTTCTTCAGAATTTCTCATGTCTCTATTCAGCTACGGTGTGCATGCAGTACAAATGAGGAAATCCTCCGGCTTATGCGTTTGCACAATATTGGGTGAAGCATTTTTATGTCATTCGTACAGGGGAGGAAATCCTCGACAGGGGGGTCGTACCTGTTGGGCTGGTCCATGGGGGGTCGTACTCTTGGGGGTCAGTAACAGAAGTGGTATCATGGTGCAGATAGGTAATAGGGTATAGCGCAGCAGAAAATGAAAACATCCGAAAAAACATGATATTAAATTTTCTTTGCAGGTTCAGTCGCTCCATTCCTCCACCTTCATGAGAAGGGCGTATTTGAAGGCAGTACAAAGAATGAAAGTGCATCCCCGCAAAGAAGAGTGCCACATGTGCGCACGCGCTGCAAAGGCACCTCCTCCGCCTATCACTCGCTCCTTCTCCCTTAATACCTCGCTGAGAATGACGCTGTTGTTAGGGACCCTGTCGGAAAATCGACAACCGTGAAGAAAAAGCGCTGGGCAAATGAAGTTGTTTTTTAGGTTACAGGAATAGCACAACACACTATGTCTACTACAATACAGTTTCGTTCGAAGGTCCCCATCATATAACACCTTTCAATCGATTCTGCAACTGTGAGTGGAGAAGGGATGCATGGCTCTCGAAGTCGGGTGATGACGATTGCCCCTATTCTTATTGTTTTGCGTTCAAAGATATTGTTCTAGACACATTCCGAGTGTTGCCAACTTGCAATTCGTGAATGAGGCGCGGTTTCCGGTGGTTTCGGATCGCTGATAGTTCTCGACGCATTTTTATCTGCTTCAAGCCAAAAGCCTGTGTGAAGGAACTAACAGCCCAGGCTTCCGCCTTTCCAAACTATCTTCCTTGCAATATAAGAGATATATTGCTCTTGAAGTGGCAAAAACTCGCGTGAAAATTTGGGCCTCCTCGACATTTACTCGACGAAATTTGACAGACCCTATCTTTCTGCAAGGGAGGCTTCCAGAGCAATTTCGATGCTTGTTGGAAACGCGATTCCAAGGTTGTGAAAAGGAGGAATGCAACCTTTTCATCGAGGGTGTAGATTCGGACGTTTTTCGGCAAATCTGACCCAGTGACAATCGCGCCGCAGCTGCCGTTGAATCGGCCTTTGATACACTCGGCTGTTTTGATATACTCAAGCAAGAATCAAGATTGAATCGCAACCCCGTGTCTTCAGGATTTCTGTGCGTTTCTGAACGAACCTCGCCTTGAGGTCACACAAGTTAATGCCTCTTGAGTCGATCTCAGTATTAAACGGGATGTGACACAGATTTTATGCGATGGAGACGTGCATAGATGACAAGATTTTTTTTTTGCATTATTTTGCAGAATTTTTGATTTGTTTTGCAGGATTTATTTTAATTGAATTAATTTGCTCTGTTAGAGGGGGTCGTGCCAGGATCTCGATTTCGGGGGGGGGGGTCGTACCTCTGCGACCACGTACTCGACACGATTTTCACCCTGCTTGGAATATTTGCATTATGCTGTTTTCATCGAAGGTGACGCTTTATTAGGAAAGAGCAGGTGTGTCACTTTTTCGCGACCGTTCCTGTGTTGTTTGTAGAACTCATCGGAAGTGTATCCACTTCGATCTGGGGAATTTAGTGTTTTGATTCTTATTTTCCTCCTGGTCAACTTTTTGTGATATCGGTCTTCCGCGAAGATCTAGCTTCCCCTCCACTCATTAGATTTGTTCAGAGAATTGAGTTGCCATCCAACGCGTTGTTACCATCGCCCGATTTGTCAGATTTCCCTGGAAACTTTACGTATCCTGTGATTGGAAATTGATGACATGGCGTTGTACTTGACGTGACCGAAGTGGCTTGAAAAAAAAAAGGGGCCATGTTGGCATCGCTTGATAGAAATTTCATCGAGTTTGGGCGATGCGGTACGGGCGCGCGATTGTGAGTGCAACTCATATTTCTCTGACAGGACTTTATGGCGTGAACGTTCGGCTGCGCGGGAGCCGATATCCCTACTATATATAAAACGCTATGTCTGTCTGTACGTGTGTGTGTGTGTGTGTGTGTGTCACGAAATTCATAGCACGCGTCGCAGCAGTCGTTAGGAGCTGATTTTTTGATATGATATAGGGGTGGGCGGGAACATATTTGGTGGGGGTCACAAAGTGATAACGACTGATAAGAGCAGATAAGAGGCGCTGAAACACAAATTTCACGAAATTGTATGCGCTTCGCAGCAGTCGTCAGGAGTTGATTTTGGGACATGGTATAGGGGGTGGGGCGGGAACATATTTGGTGGGGGTTGCAAAGTGATAACGACTGATAAGAGCAGATAAGAGGCGCTGAAACACAAATTTCACGAAATATATAGTGCGCTTCGCAGCAGTCGTCAGGAACTGATTTTGGGACATGATATGGGGGTGGGACGGTAACATATTTTGTGGTTTTCAAAAAGTGATAACGACAGCTGAGGACTAATAGTAATGATATGCGTACGAACGTAGAGATCACTCGAAACCAGATTGCAGATAGTGCATTTCATTTCAATATCATTTCATTAGCGTTATAATTGTAAACTCAAACACCTTTCGACCGCTGCACCTTCTCGAGTTCTTGAGGATGAATGAGATGCTCGAATAAATACGATAGTGAATACTGGGCATTCTAATTTGAGATCATCAAAAATTATTCGACCGCTAAATTACCTCGATACTCGATGCATGGTGGTTGTTTACATACATCACTTTAGCTGTGCACTTCACTGCGCTTATCAAACAGTGAGATACAGCCAAGATGAGCAACGGACAGTAATGCATTTAAGGAAGCAGCTATAGTTAAGCGGTGAGACCCAAAGCTTCACCGATTCAAGTCTATCAAAGGCTTTCCCGTGTCTGCGCGCGAGCGGGCGGCATGCTAAATGTCACTAAGTTGACCAAATTCGAAAGCGGGAAAAGGGAATGAACGGTTTTCGGCACTAAATTTCGCCTTTTTCCTGTAACTTCTCGTAAGAGTTTACCAGTAAGCAGCAGAGAGGCGATCGCAGAGTGAGGCACACAGCATTTCTCTGATAGTTAAGTGGGGCGATTTTTCTCATTTGTGCTGATGACCCGTAGCTGAATTAGAGTGAGGACATGTGAATTCTGTAAGAAGTTTTAGGGTTGGCATAGCATTGACGCGGCATTTGTTTTCAAAGCCAGCATTAGATCACGCGTTACCGAATCAAAACACCTTATCTTTCCGACCGCCGAACGATGGTTGCTATGCCGCGTTACGAATTTCGCAATATGTCGGACTGACGAATATCAGGGGTGGGGCATTACAATTGACGCGCACTTTAGTGTTTGGATGGCGAAGGGATAGAATTTTAAAAAATATCAACTAGAATTCCTGTTGGTGGATTCCAATGTAATTTTCAATATTAGTCAAAGCTCTGAGTCAACAACATTCGACTGCACGTAAAAAACTGAGCAGTTTAGTGCTTTGTGACCCTTTGAGTTTGCGGTAACCCAACCATTGCTGACCTTCTGGAGTTGCTGAAACCTCAACAGGGCTTAAGGGTGGAATAAGTAAATGAATGCAGTGTCATCAGGAACAATCTCCTCAACTTTTCTGCAAATTCGACGAGTTCTTCGTCCTAATTCCTGACTCCTTTTTCTATCTATCTTTCTTTTCTTTTCCTCACCCCTTCCCTTAGTGTTTTGATGACGTTCAGGGCATGTCTCTGAGTTGGTTCTTCTGTCGAAAGCACACTATGTCGTCGAGATCACTCCTTTACAGTAGAGGCTGTACCTTTGGTTATTCTACTGCGAGAAGACCATGTCAGAACCGTACATTTGCGATACGCGTACACAAGACCTTCCAGAGCACAACTCTAGACGTCCGTCTTCACCAGTTCGTAAATTGTGTGGAAATGTCCGATTGTGAAGTGGTAAGGGATAGAATGGCTTAACGCACACCTGAGAAGGAGATCCTCACAGGGCTCAACGTCATATGGAGCGACGATAGTAAATTGTAATGCTTGTTGACACAGCAATAGGCACGTGTGGGATCCTGACGGAAAAGTTTCCGATCCAAACTTTCACGATCAGGTGAACGCAGAAGGCTCTTGAAGAAGTTCAATCCTAGATATATGGCACCAGTACGGTACTGACTTCGTCTTCTAAAAGGTGAGCGACCAAAAGGATCGCACCCCTACTGTGAAAGATGGTTTTGACAGCATGGCCCACTTTCCGCGGAAGGACCAAACCTAGCAAAGCACTAGCAAAAAGGTTTGGAAAAGCTTTGACAGAAAAGGAGCTAGGATTTTTGACGAATAACTCCAATTGGAACAAAAATGATCCGAAGGAAAAGAATAGAGGTTATCCCGGTAGAAGGTGAATCGATTCCACACTTAAGCCTCGTCAAGATTTCAGTGACTTCAGAAAGAAAAGTACATCTGCTTGATGTTGCTTAGTACAAGGTCGAATTTTTAAAGAATTGTAAATCTTTTTACAATAATTTGAAAAATACTTCGGATTTGGTTGAAATTGAAATTTCTAATGAAATATTTTTCCTTCTAACCTGTTTTTCCCATTCGATCCTAATATGCACGTCCAGTAAAAAAGGCTCGTTTTCAAATTAAATCGAAATTTGAAGTGATTTGATACAGCAGAAAGAAAGTTACAGCTACAGCCCGCGGCAGAGTCTGACGTAGTGGGGGATAGGCAGTCAATAGCTATGCGGAGCCGCTAGGGTTCTGGTAAGTCGCTGAAGGCAAAAATCACTGCGAAGCAGGTCCCGCATCTACAGGGGGACTGGTCTGTTTTAGAAGTATGTTTTCCCTCCTTCAATTTATCGTGAAATCCTCCGTTCAAAGCGGGTCCATAGATAGGTTTGCCACTCGCCATACACACATACATATAAGGCCGTACACCTACCGTAATATAAGGAATGTACCATTCTTGTTGCTGACGATGTGTTAATCAGTGCGACTTACGATCATGCAGCCACTCGTCAATGACATATCTTGCACTTTTGCGAGATAGCCGACATAGGAATAACAGCCTGATCCTCTGAAGATTTTTATACGTGCTGCTGCTGTAGCACTCTCTATGAAATTGATGCATGTGCGCTGCTGAAGATAGCTGAAAAGTTCCTCGAATCCGTCGCACGCTCGTTATGGAGACCAGGAAATTTTTAACGCAAATCTACAAATATGACGTCGAAAAAGAATATACTTTGTTGTTTGGCAACGCGAGCAGTCGTAGACTTGGCGCTTTGTACGAGCGGGATTCCCAATTTCTGTCTCGAGCGTACTGAGTTGCTCTCTGAAAAGCAGCACAGTTGTCAGCTTTTTAAAACATTTTGATAGTGCAGTCTCTATTAATCTGGGCTACTACATCCAGGTTGTTACTGAGAGCAAGTTTAGTAGAAAAATTGGCACAATTCAACCAATAGAACCCATATTCTCGCAAATTTAGCATTCGGCGAAACTTTGCCCATAGGGTAATTTGATGCCTTGATTGAGATTACAACATTCGTTGGCGGCGATGGTGATTTGGCGCCTGTGCTCCACTGCATCTGCGCTCCTAGGTTTGCAGGCAATAGGTCTTTCTGCATAGGGGAGAGAAGTGCTCCGAGTACGCTGGAGTAAAGTTCATCACCTGTGGCTCTCACAATGGCTCAACTTTTGCCACACGTTACCTGGTCTACCCGTGGTCCCCCCTGAGCTTAGTGTCAGGCATGGTACATGGGAGAGAGGGGATACGAGAACGTGGATTATGCGGTGAACAGCGCTAATACCGAAAAACGAGTGTCATATTCGCGACCGTGACAAGTTAAAGAGCCATCTTAGAGAAGCGCCGATTTTGTTGGAATAAGTTGTTGCGACAAGGTAGCGCGAACTGGCGCAGCACCGCTAAAAATGAATGGCTTTCTCATGATCATGGCATCGAATTACACCTGTGAGCACATTTTCGACGACAAATAAAGTTGTGAGATTCTGGAGTTGATTGAGCAGTTGTTGCATGAGGGAAGTCGAACCTGTGCAGATAGGTCAAGAGCTGATCGACAGCTCCAGCACAAGGCGCAGTTTTCTGGGTCAGAGGAACCAAGCGGTCAGCCATACAAGTGGACAGAAAAAGGTCATTGTTATGTTTCTCACGTACTCGGGTAAGAATCATGTCTCCATCGAACAAGTACTCGTCGATCCCCTCAATCCGATTCACTTCATCGATAGGCATTATACCACCAAATGCCGTGCTGGCCTGTCCACTCGCTGCCTTCAAGTTGAGTACTTCTTCGTGCTATCTGTTATGTCAATACCACGAAAAAATCTCACTCTCGTTGTTACTGCTTCGTCCACTGTAGATGTGCTGTTCACTGCAGCACGAGGTTGAGGCGAAACTTTTTTAGGCCCAGGTTTCTCAGCCTTTCGTGGCGTTTCTCAAGATCTATCCCTTGATGTACCTAAAATTACATTCTATATTAACACGCACTTGCAAAAAAACGAAAAAAAAGGTAAAAGAGTCTTATAACGCAGGTATTATAAGCAAATTGAAATGGAAAGGGCTCCTAACCAGCTGCCTTTGCTTATACCCCAAGCGTATTGAGGCAATGTTGACCTTTTCTTTCTATTGGCAACGTCTCTTAAATAGCTTATATCCAGAGACGACGTCCAGTTCTAATTCACGTAGTAAGTTATTACGGTCTAATATGAAGAAGAGAGTGAAGTAGACTCAAAATCGAGGAAAAAAGAAAAGAACTTGTCAAAACGCTGAATGGAAAGTATTTCGTCCACACTGCGGAGCAATCTACCCAGGAATGGTTCGCTTCGCTTCGCTATCTGCTTGACTTTCTTCTGAAAGGTTATATGGAGAGGTTTTTTTGCCCGATCTTTATGTGAAGTGCTTGCTTGGTTCACATGCTGAAACTTTCTAAATGCTGGCGAAGAGTTTTCGATACGTTTTGGAAATAATTAGTAGGGCCCTATTTATGGAGGAGGAGTTGCCGGGCTCGGCGTCCTTGGCGTAAGTTTGTTTGTGTCGGGTGTGTCCTTAAGGTAGGGAGAAACTCTTAGATGTGCGCACCGGATGTTTGCCTGCATCCGCAATCTGCTGAGAGTTTGTGAAGCAAGTTCTTCACAAGTTTACGCGCTTCTTTCGTTACAGGGCTCACTGTGCTCATAAAGCAATTGCCAGGCTTTTCCGTGGCAAATTGGCACGATATTCTTATCCGGAAAAAGTGTCTCTGGAGAGTGTACAGCCAAACCTGATGCTTTGACTTTGTCGAGAAAAATAGGAGTTAGTCTCATGGCGCTACCAATCCCCATCTAATGAGGGCTAATCGTTGACGCTGGAGGAGCGGGGAGAGTGGTGGTTGTACTTGCAATTTCGATAATATTGCTTTGTATCAGGTTGTCCGACAAGTAGGGTCTTTTTTTTGAATGGAAATTCTTTTCGTAAAAACCGTGGTTTCATAAAAAGTCACACACCTGTTTTGTACGCTCTACAAAACACACTGTGCTACTTCCACACGCATTGCGAACTTACTGAATTACATACTTGAGAATTCTGATCTCCAGTACACAAAATAGCCAAACCAACATCCCCTCAAACTCAAAATCTATGTTCCACTCAAAATCTATGTTCCAGAGAAATCAATCGGTGGTGCAGTTCTTGGCCACAACCCTCAAGTATATTCATTCAGCCAATGGGGGGCTTGAACCATGTTAGAAGAAATCACAGCATCATTAAACTTTTTGCAGAACCCTGCCCACGACAAAATTTTTGCGTAGTTCTTGCCACTTGAGTACTGCCCTTCAAGATGATCGCTTAAGGACGAATTCACGCTGGGAAGGCAACCCATTTCAAATTAACTCAGGGATGGTGATTGGTACACGAAAGAAGGAAGAACCATGAGAAACGGCCCAGAACCCGAGAAATGGGACCCCTTCCTTCCCCGCTGATTTGCGCATTGATGCGACTCTTATCGCTGTGCCCTCCTCAACATCACGCTCTCTCTGCTATCTAATCAATCCCACGTATAGATCTGCGGCGAGTGATCAGCTGGTCGGTGGGCGGAGATCGCCAGACCCGCCAACTTTGAGGCGCAATAGGTCGCCAAGGTAAAATTTTTCGATGCGAATTGCGGCATCAATTAGCACCCTCAAGAGGTTCGCGGTCGTTTGCCATTCAACTGAGGTGAATTATTCTGTTCTCGACCTCGTTCTTTACATAAATCTCGGGGTTTAAGGAGAGGAAGGTAGCCATTTTGAATAGATTATCTTCAATCACCGGGGATTATCGCGTACGATGTGTGCGTGTGGATAGGACAAAAACTGCTGGCTGATTTCATCGGGACGTCAACGGATTCAAGAAACCGCTTCATAATTCTTGGAACGCACTCAAGGTCGTGTATCAACACGTCGCGGTCAGCCCCTCCCTAGAAGACTTCGACTCTTTCAAAGCGGGTAGTGGCTCAGAAAGGTCATGTTAATATTCGTTCATCAACCTCCAAAGTATATATTTTTATTCTCCATTTGTCTTTTTATTAAAGAATAAAGGTTTTGCCGTCTATCAATCCCGTCTTTGGGATGCGGCACGCATTCTACTTCCATTTGTACATTCGCAGTGGCGTTTGAATGCGATGTGGCCTATACAATGACTTGCGGGGGCCAGCCGATGTTCAAGTCAGTGTTTTTATCCTCCCAGACAAGTCTGGTACCAATTACCGGCCCCGGAGGGATGGAAGGCTTGGTTGGCCCGGGCGACTCACAACCCAGAATTTGATCGATTCGAACGCCGACGTGGTTAAGCTACGCTAACGTACTGGTATTTTTTGTTTTCGGGGGGGGCGGCCTAATATGTGTGTACCATCATGGCAGACGATGATGTTGAGTGGCATTTTTCGCAGGCTAGTAGTGCAAATTGAAGAATTGGCAGAAGTTTACCCAAAGTGGTGAGTTGACTCCCTGATAGGAACTTGTTTGGAGCCAAAACGAGGCTTCAGGTACAGTGGTGAGCCAATATCGCCTATTTTGTTAGTGACTGCTCGAAAAATTCTTTGTAGAGGTAACTATTCGGTGTCGAACTATCGATGCCAAAGGACCTTCTAATCATGACAATGAGAACTGACTGCGCTTCGCATGATAGGGAATGAACAGCGCTAGTCAAGCAGTATGATCCACGACGGCCTCCTTGCTGCTCACTTAACGCCGCTGAGCTGTTCTGCTCCATTATTATGTTGAAGAAAGGTTTATCAATGAAAGAAGCAGATATGAGGTCTGCGTTTCAAGGCGCGTATGGAAAATACACTCAGTACCAACCGATCCGGTTTACATGGTGACTTCTCCTGTGGTTAGACATAATGAGGGCCCGGGGAGGGAAATGAACTCAGAGTCGAGGGAGCTTTCCCAACGAACATTATGATACAGGACATGATATCGAACGGTGGGGGTGGATTCTATAGAACGAAGGCTGATCTCGATCCCAAGCGATAGTGCCTTAATGACGTGTTCAGAAACGCGAAAGTGGCGTGACCACTGCAATGGGAGTAAGACTCCTTTTATCCCGGAAAGGGACTTTTCAGGCAAGTTTTAGCCTGGCCCCCCCCCCTTGAAGAATCAAAATGGTGCTAGACTATCCTTTCAAGTTTTTATACATAAATCGTATTCGAAAAGTAGAGCAGAGACTCAGTTTTCGAATAAGGTAGCAGGTAGCAGAGCCCCTACAAAAATGTTCCAGCCAATGTAAGATTCCCCACCCCCTTTTTAGAGGCTGTAATAAATAATATCTTGGGAGTCGATGCCGCTCTTACCTTTATCAATTCCACTCTGCCTTTCTCAGAGAGGCAAAAGCTGCTGTCGAGAATCACGGCAAGGAGGATCAAGCCTACGATCATTTCATGCAGGGAAAGGGCACAAATTGTAACCCTATAACATTATTAGTTCTTGATGAAAGACTTGTGAATGTTTCCCGAAACATGGCAGGGCCTCATAGAAACGGAAAAAATAGAATGCTGTCATCAGAACAAAACCTGCGGTTAAGCACCACGTTGTCTATGCGGTTACACAGTGTATGCCCCTATATAAGGGGAATTGGCTTCAGCGACAGCAAAACGGCAAGTGTACCCTCCTCTTTTCCAGCGAACTCTAGCAGGCGTTCCAACCCGAAATTACTTGAGCCGCAAAGCTCCATGATATTCTACCCGATTAGGTGATTTTTGTGCTGATTTTTCCACTAGGATCACAATTTAACTTCGACAAATATGGTAAGTTGGCCAACTGAAAGGTAACCTTTCCCCGTCAGTCATTCCATTCCGTGGTAGACCATGCAATCAACGTGCCGCTGGTCGAATCAATCGGAAGCCGTGTGAAGCTCACTTACAACAATTTGAAATTAATTGCGCTTGAAGTATTACATTACATTCTAATTCTCATGGCGACTGATTCGACCCGGTGATCCACGGCATTATTTTTGCTTTTTGCAGAATCAAACGGTAGACATCATCTATTATCTATCATTTATCTCTCTCGTTTGCTGACATAAGCATTGTTCCTTCCACTTGTTTAATGTTAATCCACGAATACGTAAATTGGGGCTCTCATGTGTGAAGTCACTTCCCCGACCATATACTCTTGACTTGACTTGTGTTTGTAATTTCCTTACTTGTACATGTTGTTTTATTTGCAAGCTAACTTTGATCGTTTACTGGCTTGTTGCTGTTATAACATTTATAACCAATATAAATCATGAAGGCATGAGTCTACGACCGTCACGGCGATGGGCGCTATGATATATTAGGTCGGTCCATAATTTTTGAGAACCTTTGGTGTTTTTCGACTTAATTACTTATCTTATTTCTCTGATGTATTTATTCAGCACAGTATACATCACCATTATTACCAACATATAACCAATGCGAGGGTGGGTATTCAGTGTCCCTCTTGTAGAATTTCATAGAGTTCTGATCGAAGAAATATTGGATGTCGATTTTGACTTTATGGTGATTCAAGTGAGATTTCTTCTCCAGAAGGTGATTGAGAGAGGAGAGCGGATAGTCGTTCGTTGACGCAGGATTAGTGCTACAAGGCGGAGCTAAAAGAACTGACCGCCCGAGAGTCTCCAATTTTTTAGGAATTTTCTTAGCAAGGCGGGCTCGAACGACCTCAGAGAAAAATAGATTTTGTCTTCCTTTGCTTTCAAGTTGAAGGCGTTGCCATCAAGCTGTCAACGATTCTTCCCATCACTGACACTGGTATTAGTTGATGCCGGTCTTCAGCGCAAAGGCCCTCCCGTATTGCGCCAACGACTCAGGAAGTTCGAATTCAGAGGGAGTTGGGTTTGTACTGTCAGAACTCCCGAATCGTTTGAGCAATCTCCTGGCTGTGGATGTTGTGTAGCACACTGCCCAATGCGTAATTGCGGTCATCCGGAAGGAACTAGTGGAGGAAACCAACAGGAACTTGATGATGTCAGATTGGGTTGAGAACTGATTCGGGACTACAATTTTCCTTCGATCAGAACTCTATGAAAGTCCACAAGAGAGGCACTGAATACCCACCCTCGCATTGGTGATATGTTGTTAATAATGATGTATACTATGCTGGATAAGTAGATCAGAGAAATAAGATAAGTAATAAATCGAAAAACACCAAAGGTTCTCAAAAATTGTGGACCGACCTAATACAAATGTTCGACGCATCCAAGTTTCCAGATAGCCTTGTTATTCTATGTAGCTGGTAATGGTAGCATGGTATGACCAACTACGGGGATGGGGGGAGCCTTTTTATGTCCAAAAGGCTTTGGTACCCAACTGGGCTGTTCTGACCTAACTTTTTGAGGGCGAGGTGGCAAGTTGCAGCACTCAACTCCTTCACATTTATCGGAGAGTTCTATCACAAAGGCTTAGGATGAATACTAAAAAAATCTGAGGTTGCGAACTTTCATGAAGACGATGTTTATGAGAAACGGATTGGTTCCTGATGCCCCATTCACGCTCAACGGAACGAACATCACCGAATGCTCCAGCTACGTGTACCTAGGTCGGGAAATCAATATGATGAATGGGGAGCGTACAAGAACATCGAGGGAGTAGTGAAGAAGACGAAGAACATCCGGCTCCGTGCCCACCTCTTCGATTCCGCTTCCTTCCTGCCCTAACCTACGCCTCAGAGACTTGGACTCTGCGCAGGCAGGACGAGCATGCGGTCAGCGTTATCCAACGCGCTGTCGAGAGGACGATGCTAGGAGTAACCCTATACACGCAAGTGCAGAGGGGAATCCGGAGTTCCGAACTACGCCAACGATCGAAGATCAGGGACGCTGCCGTTTTCGCCAAGGAATCGAAGATAAGGTGGGCCGGACACGTCATGCGATTTTGCGATGACCGTTGGACCAGAGCGGTTACCGACTGGATCCCTCGGGACGTCAAACGAACACCTGGACGACCGCCGGCCCGATGGTCAGACTTCTTCACGAAAGCTCTGAACGAAAGGAATGAAGGACTTCGTGTCCCTCGAGCGAGGAGGATCCACTGGACACTCTTGCACGCGACAGGGACGAATGGAGACGTTGCTGGCGCCCGCTCGAGCAATTCGATGATCAACGGGACGACAGGTGATACAGGTGATATGATGAGCGCTGAGAGCGAGAATGAGCAAAAAGTGCGTCGCCAAGGGTAAAATGTAGGTGAACGGAAGGAGCGCTCACAAGGGAAGAATGCTAGGTCGAAGTGGACGCTTGAAAGGGGATGCCCTATTCCCTATCTGCCGACCGATTCTCCAAAAAATAGCTACAGAGCTTGTTGTAATACGGAGCAGACTCCAGCGCAATGCACCCTTAGATTTCTACCGTCCAAGAGGATGCTATTCGTGTCCTGTCTGCAAGGCCAAAGGTCGGTTCCAAATGTTAAGGATTTTTTGCTTGCTTTCATAGAAGTATTCACAGTATTTAGTCTTTTCTTCAATTTTTAGTATTCATTGTTCATACTTCAATAGGA
>MU892523.1:0-10538 GCA_036418205.1 Ostertagia ostertagi
AGATTTCAATGGATCAGGAAAAAACTATGTCATTTTTAGCGGGACTGGAAAGAGCTATGGCAGAGGTTCTCAGAGGATAAGTTTCAAGGTAAAAACACAGGTAACTTATGGGTCTCGCCGAAAAGGTTGTGGTCGCCTGGTGTTGTCTTGGTGAGGGTTCTAAGAGGACAAAGAAACTTTGAGTGAGCACAGGGATCATCGTGATTTCTGTGAGAGGGTGAACCTTTTTGGGGATGGCGAGGTTCAGTGAGTTGGCTTTGTTGAGAAGAAGCGAAGCCACTCATCGTCCACCTCGACACCGGCAGAAAGGTGCTTTTTCATGAACCTTGCACTCAAAGCTATAGCGTCTCCGTCCTGTTAGTCTCTTGTATGGATCGTTTCTATCATCAGCATTTCGGTAACGTGTTAGCGCCGTTGACATCCACCACTGCAGGGGCAGGGTCAGAATAGCACTATCGACGCTATCAAAGCAGCTTTGAATGGAAAAGGGAGTTCAAATGACGAGGCGTGGGTGAAGGTGGTGCAGTGGCACAACTTACTGTGCCTGGATCGACGATCCTTGATCGAGTCCCGCTCAAGAAAGCCAAGCCTTTCTCACCCAGTGGTCGCGTGACTGGTACTGGATCCTTCTAGTGGCTCAGCAATGCTACATCGGATGCACCCCGTCGAATCTCTTAAGTGTTCTGGCATAAATACGGACTCGATATCACCGCACGATGATCCCATCTACTGTGGTAGTTCGAAATCACATAGGTAGAATTGGCAAGTTTTACTTCGTCGAATTTTAGAGCTGTATGCTTGCTTACTCAGTGAAGGGTGAGAGAGTCCATCCGAAAACAAGCGCTAGATTTTCACTCGGAAGCTGCTAGTTGTTATGAGGTAAAGGAATCACCCAGCATGATCAGGAAGCATGATCGGGTTGTTCCCATTGCTGACCTTCATTTAGCAAACCCTAACGCACAAGGTACAGCTTGCAAGTCACCTTCAAAAAGGTGATTGGGCGCTTACACAGCCAGGAAATTCCAGAGCACTAGAGGCTCGAACCCTGGCACTATAGCATGGGTGTCATCGGGCGCCTTACCCGTTTGAAGTTTTGTGTGCCCAACTAGGCACCCACGGTGACCCTAGTACGATCCCTTACGGTCGTCCACCCATGAGATCAATTACCTTTAGTGATCAGATCCCCAAGCTTATTCGTCAAATCTCATACAAGGATATAGGGTCAAGAAAGATAACTCTTTTCAGTGGGAAACCTTCCTGTATCGGTGTGACTTATGGAAGTATCAACTTGGAATATAGCTAGTGCTTAGAAGTATATTTTCGAACAGCTTCTACAAGCTCACCTTCATCGACATCGTTGGCGCATTTGTAGTGCTCAAAGTACTCAGCCGTCATCTGAATCCGTAGACTTTAAAAAGAGCACGAAGCACGGGAGAACTGAGAGGAAATAGGAAGACACAGCGAGGAAAAGAGAGGCAGCGAGGTGAAAAGAGTAGAACGCTCAAAGAAAAGTTAACAGCCTGAATGGCACTCATGACAACGCCCTGTTTTCATAACTATGCAAACATTGCGTATCGGGTTTAAAAGAGCTCTGAGATGAGGTGATTGAGCGCAGAGCGGCGCTCGTTAAGGGCAAGTGGCATGAGATTGACCTTTACCAACAGGGAATCATATACAGTACAGTTCAAAGGGCAGAGCACTAGACATCCACTACGGTCCGCGATGGGGCAAACACACTTGAGAGACTTGCGAGCATAAGGCTCTCGTCGACGTCAACGACGGACCAAAGTCTTCGTGAAAGAAGCCGGTGAAAAAACGGTAGCAATGGAGCACGGGCGAAAAATTGCCCGGCCGCGGCCCTGCACTTTGGCGCGCAAGGACACGCGGCCATATAGAGAGACAATTATGGAGGTTTTTGGCTGTGTGACTAGCATGTTTCCAGTAATTATCTGTCAAGGTGACGGTCAGATAGCAATGGATGGTGGAGCAGACGAAGCAGCATCGATTTCGGGGATGATGGTTTCGTGTGTGTGAACCCCCTCGTGAACGGGACTACAACGGGCATTATCCTCGAAAGTGCAAAAAAGGGCAAAACTGCCCGTCGGCGGCCGCAATTGTCGCCGGCAGTCTGTCAGCGCTAATTTCACTCCACCGCCATTTTTTTCGCTCTATTGATATGACTTTACCAGCACGATCGGCTGCAGAGTGGTTTTTTGCTTCGCGCTACGAGCCAGGCGACTTTCAACGTCACCGCCACTGCCCACTTCGACCCTGCCAGCAGTGAAAGTGGTGGGAAACTCGTAAGTACTGGGAGTCGTCCAAGTTTGCAGAACCCAGTTATCTGTTCGTTTCTTGAAGCTTCCCAACTATAGGGATGTGTGGAAGTAATTACACGAATTGCGTCCATGCGTGCGGAGGTTGGTGTGGCTCCTACAGATGCGCCATTTTTCCGCTCCCGCCTCTGCGCTCTGGTCTCTCGTGCTGGATCGTGGCAGAACTATCAAATACTGTGGTCGCCAACGCTTTAGCGCAGATGAGCATACAGAGTAGAAAACCAATGCGGCTTGAAGGCGGAGTTTACGATTACAAGGCAGCCCATTAGAATTAAGTAGAGGTGGTCAGTGGTGCCGGGATGAAGAAAAAACCATGAGAAACGGCCCAGAACCCGAGAAATGGGACCCCTTCCTTGCCCGTTGATTTCCGCATTGATGCGACTCTCATCGGTGCTGCCCTCTTCAACGCTAACGCTCTCTGCTAAACGGCTAGAGACCTGCGGCGAGTGGTTAGCCAGTCGGTGGGCGTACCGCGTCGATAGCGCCGCGGGGAAGGCCATGCTAGGTCGCCGGGGCATATCCTTTCCGGCGAAATGCGAATTGGTCCGCATCCGGGGCCCTCTTGCCTTTCCACTAGGTAGTTTTGCCTTTCTTCGACGTTCAACCTTATTATGGAATACTCCCTTTAGCGTCTCAAAATGATTTCCGCGCGCGGTCGCAGACCGGGTACTCTTTGCATACATATTACCCCCCCCCCAGCTCCGCACAAAGCAGCTTCGATTTGTTTTGCAAGAATGTAGAAGTTACTTTGAGTAAAGCAAAATCGAACCAGAAATTCCACAAACTTTCGGTATAATTTGAGCTATATTTGTAGGTTTATCAGAGAAAATAGTGAACTTCATCACCTTCATTTCGACATGCCCGAGCACTAAGCGCGGTTTCATAGGGAAAATGCAGGAATATTAGAGAACGGAGCTGGGAAGCAAGCCTTCAGCGCACACCGCCCGTCGCAATGGACCCCAAGAGAAGTGAAGGCAAGTGGACTGAACAATCACAAGGCAAGCCGCTCGGTTCGCTTCAGTGTGGATTCGTTCCTCCCAAACAGGCCATACACCTTGTGGTTTATTATCCAGGAAGAAGTGAATGTCTGGCTCAGAAATTGGACTAGTCCATGCTAGCCCAGCCACTTTCGGTGATGATGTGGATTCCTTCGCCGAAGTTTCACCATTCATATAGGGAGGCCGCCAGCGCAAGATTTTACGTCTATATGATCGAATGGCGGGCAAACCGTGTTCTAGCGCTTTTGCCCAAGAACGACGACGATTAGTGGGTAGAGGAAAATTTCCGTCTGGACAAATGCATAAGGTATGATGTTGTGCTGACGTTGGTTGTTACACGATCAGCTTTCCTGGAACTTCCGGTCCCGCCCTTGCATTAGCCCTCCTTTTCCGTCCAGAATTTTCTTAGCTCGCCATTATGGGACCGAACAACTGATATTTGTGAAACTCCGTGCCCGACATTGGTCAATACATATTCTTGGAGTGCGCTGTGAACCCGACTTGTATCTAAGATCGCAGATGTAACTGCATGTAAATGCTTATATAAATACAACTCAAGTACCCACGGTAAACCAATACAACGTGTGAAGGCACATCATGAATATGTCGATCGAGAATGCTGAGAATATCATTCGCGTCATGTCGAATTAACCTAGAGCACAATCACTGCGGCATTCCCCTGCATGAGAATGCCCTGACAATGGTGTCAGGGCCTTGAGAAATTAGCTGCAGCAGCTGCAATGGTCTGCACGCACTCAGTGCCCCTCTCCCGAAAAATTGGCTGCAGTAGCTGCGATGGTCTGCAGCATTGTCGGGCGCCCTCTCCCCTCTTGAGCTCTGTCGCATTATGCTCTCCTAACAGCGCTTAGCTTAGTCTCCCAGTGCCTCAGCACAACCGCATTACGGAGGTGTCGGTAATCTCTCAACTTAGGCCTTCCTGACAACTTCCTCTCTTTTTCTTTTTTTCGCATCAATAATTTGGTGAAAGTGTATAAGACCCCCATCACTATGATGCGATGCGAGCGAGCCTTTAAACCTTTCAGAAGGGCAGCGTTCAGTGTTTCTTCCTCCCATTCACGTTATGCATTTATTGGTTGACCCGGCAGGGAGGGCCTCCGATTGCTATTCGGTCCAACGGGCTATGTAAATCAGCGGACTGATGTTGTGAGTTTCTTTTTCTACCACCTCGTGTACGTCCGTCGCAACCGTAACCGTTTGTTACATCGTGGACCGCTTCTTTGACAACCACTACAATGTCGTCCTCTCAAATCACGAACTCTGCGGACATGTTGGGTTAAGAAAGGGTCAGGGAGAGCTATTGTGGAGAAAAACTGACAGTTTTCGTCAATGCAGAAGTGCAAGGTCGTTCAGCATATTTTAGGAACAGACCCCTTGGACTTCACAGAAGAAGCGAAGTGTTTTGGTGAAACGAGGGTCATGTCACTCAAACGCCGACCCCACCCGTGCTAGCGATAGCCTCAGATACCCCTGTGATATATTACCGAATGACATCTCGTCTGTCAAACTCAAAAGACCGTACTTGTTCCATGACAGTGCCAACCGCATGCGGAGAAACCGTGCTAGTCGCACGATCCATCAACGATTACGTGTGAGACTCGCTAAAGCCAGCCATCCCGCTAATATCTCTTGAAATGGGCAGGAACCCAGCTGATCAACCGACATCCTAGAAGTGGAAGTGGACTACAAATTAGTTATAATCTTGGTGAAGCGAAGTGTCACTGCAACTGGTGCGCAGGCTTGACCACGTCCGCACGGCCCGCGGGATCAAATCCTGGGGTCGTCAGGCTAACCAGCCTTCAATCTCTCCACACCAACTTTTTGAGAGATAAGAACACTGATTAACATCGGCTAGCCAAAAAAAAGTTATTATGAGCCAAGCGTATCCATGTCCCAAAGGGAAATATTTAGGTTGTCCCATAATTAGTGAATCACTTTGGGTATTTTTGAATTCGAATTTTTTTCTTTTTTATATCGAAGTTCTCACTCACCCAAGCATACACCTCTGTCATCTACAACGTATTGTCTATTCATGGGAATTTATTCGTTGTGTCTCCCCTGAAATTTCAGGAGCTCTTGATCGAAGAAAGACCGGAAGTCGGGTCGAGGTCATGTTACTTTGCGCAAAATTTCTTCCTGGGGAAGAGGGCTAGAGCTCAGACTGGGTTGCCTTTTTGTTGGCACGAGGTTAGAGCTACACGGCGGAGGTGGAAGTACTGTTAGCCTGGGAGTCTCCAACTTTTTATGAATATTCTCTGCAAGGTGGGGTCAAACGACCTCAGGAAAAAAGCAGACATTGTCTTGCTTTACTGTCAGTTCGAACGCGTCGCCATAACGCTATCGACATCGACATCTTCAGTGACCCTAGTATTACTGGGCGGCGGTTCCCAGCGCAAGGTCCATCTCGTGTTTCACGAATATCCAGGAAAGTGTTGGACTTAGAGGAGGTTGGGCTTCTGCTGTCAGAACTCAAGAATCGTTCAAGATAGGCTACCGTTCCTTGTGGATTTGATAGCACACTCCACCCAGTCCACAATCCCAGTGAGCATGCTGTATGATCATTGTAAGGAAGTAAGAGAGGACAGAAGGAACATGACGATGTCAGATCGTGTTTGAAGCTGATTCGGGCACAGAGCACGGGAGGAACAAATTTCATATTTTTAAATTTTAACGACTCTACAGAGTTGTCTACATTTCACCATCTTAACAAGTTGGATACGCTCTAGCAAACAGCGAATAGTTTGTTCAGTTCCATTCTTAGTGGCGCTGGCTAGGGCAGTGAGATTGCCAGTCGAAGGGTACCTGGAGTGTGGGTCATCTTCAAATAATAAATTCAACCCCGGAATAGAGTCAATCATAGGTGCACCGTGGATTGAGCGACCGTGCCCTCGCCTATCTGCTGGTTGATCCACAATGTTGTTTGGCGTTTGAAAGGTCCTAGTAAGAAGTGATGAAGAGAGAAGCTCAAAAATAGGTTTCAGAAAAATTGATGAAATAGCCATGTAACGCATCATGTAAATGGGCTAACTAAATGCTCAGGTAGGAGAATGTGGGTGCTACTTCGCAAAACATGTTTCACGCCTTTACCATTTTCTTGGATTTTTATAGCAATAAATGTAAAGTGATTCACTAATTATGGGACAACCTAATAGAATCGATGCGCTCCACAAAGGATTGATCAACGCCAAGTGCCTATGCTTTGCTTTCTTGTAACAGATTGCGACGGGCTACACAGCATACAGCAAGGCGTCAGACTGTTTCATCATGCGTACAGAATTTCCTAAAAAGGCGCTAGGCGGAATGTTTAGAGCCGAGCGATTTTTAGCTAGCCCGCAATGGCCACATAAAGAGAGTTTACTTGAGGGTGGCCCTACCATCAGCTGTGGAGAGAATTTTAATATAAGGATCACTGTTAGTATTACCTCACAATTTCTATCATATAGTAACGACCTTACCGTATCCAAAGTGATGTCAAGGCATTCGCCTGTTAGCGTTAGCGTTAATCCTTTAAGTACCGGAGCAGCATCAAAGCTCGGTCACAAGTAGGGAGATGGGATGTGAAATGAAATGTCGGATATTAATTTCCAGCTTCACATCGCGCCACAAATTCATAATCTCTCAGCAGTCGTTAAGAAATTAAGAACTTGACTCTACAAGATATGGATAACAAAAAGAGGAGGAGGTCCCATACAAGCAGCCCCCCCTCGCAATAGGGGCGATTGTGTTTTCCGAGCTACGATAACCTGACATACCCCAAGCCTACCCTCAAAACCTGACATCGATGGGTTGAGGGGGGGGGGGGGGAGGGTTCGTCAGCTCCTGTCCCATTTTCTTCTACGCATCCGCCTATCAGCATCCTTTCTACTCTCAGAGTCTTAAGAACCAAACATGCCCTTTAAAACACACAAACACTACAATTTCCGTTGGTAAACGCCAACCTGTTCCTAGTGCGTGTAAATAATAAAGCTTCTTGTCGCCCCACACCATATCGGAAGTCTATTAATGTGATACGATTTGTATGGTGATGGGCAAGTTTCAGCGCACAAAATTCCTGTCACCATTGTGGGTCGGACTGCGCGAACGTTGCATGCAATTTTCTGCTTCGAGAGCGTTGCGATCATGCCTGCACGGTTCATTAGTCACAAAGGGTGATTCAAATTGTTCCAATGCTATCAAAAACGCTCCATTGAAATGACTGCGCCATAGTCCCACCCGTTCGCGATGGCTGAAAATCATCGCGAGATCGCGAGGAAACGATGGTCGAATTGGTAGCAGAGATCGTTCCTTGCAGTTATGTCTTCTGGAGCTCACATACACATCACTTACTAGAAGGCTCATTTTCTGGACGCTCGTGAAATCCACGCGTATTTTTGATATAGGTGAACCGAAGGTAAGCATCGCTGAGACTGCAGACATGGTCTGCGGGTCTAACTCAGCATCTGATCCTGCTCAGGCCACCTAATTCTTCGGTTTCTTTTGGGTCGTTTTGATGGGATCTCTCCCATATGGGTGGAATAGCCCCGAATTGGAATTTGGCCCACTACTGCTGGTCATTGGTGGTTATACACATTTGAAGGCCCAATAGACATTGCGCTGTAGATCCGGTATCTGGCATCACAAAACGACGGCGTAGCTACCTTCTTCCATAACTGTTCCTCTTGGCCTACGTGTCCCGAAATCAAACGTTTGATAAAATGACAGCCCTTTCTCTTCCGTTAGGTTATCAAATTAGCATTATTACTTTCACCTGCGCAAAAGGCAGTACAAAGCATACGAGCGGAGAACAGGTCATGGCACTGGGCCATAGGTGTTCAAGGGTTTTGAGTGGAAGCCGCGTGAGCGTTGCCTCCTGAAGAACTGGTTGAGGAAGTGCATTTCTTTGATGCTCATAAGGGACCAGAAAGAAGGTGCATAAAGCAAGAAAAAAGAGATCCGATCCTGTTGTGGTTTATGGAGTACGGTATGTACGAGAGACTGCACACGTCGCATTGTTAACAAACCTTAATTTACTGCAAAAGCTCGCTTTCCTGACGACGCTGACGCATCAGGAGGAAAAGTTTACCCCACTTCTTCGAGGTTCGTTAACGATACTACGCGAACGGAATGCTGACTGGATCCTAAACCATTTTGGGTCGATTAATGAGTATGGAACTGTTTTTGGAGATACGTATGACAGATCGAGTGTTTCCCATAAGAACGTAGTTGTAGGTGAAAATAACCTGCTACCAACTACTCCAGGGGAATGCCGTTGGCGCTTGAATAGGTAGCACAACATGGAGAAGACTGGGTGAATGATTATGAAGGAGCTAGATGGAAAAGTGAGTTCAACTACTGCAAACCATCCGAAGCTGGAATTTTCGCGTCCCCCCAACATAGGTCCCTCCATACGACCCTTCCAGCGGTCCATGGTGTCGGTAGCGTCGTAGAGCTTACCATCACTTGATAGACTCCCAACGCTTCAATTCAAGTGGATAAGGTAGCAACCTGTAAGATTTGCAGATGCGAAACAGCTCCAAGTTCTGGTTGGGTGGTCGCTTTGGCACTCGAGAAATGTCCCCACTTAAACAACCACATATTACGGATGCAGATGTCATCATGTAGGGTCAACTTTTATTGTGGGCAAGTTCAAGAGGAAGTCGTAACTCCT
The DNA here is from genome assembly GCA_036418205.1 of Ostertagia ostertagi. Taxonomy (NCBI): domain Eukaryota; kingdom Metazoa; phylum Nematoda; class Chromadorea; order Rhabditida; family Trichostrongylidae; genus Ostertagia; species Ostertagia ostertagi. Next base: position 8,997 of record MU892523.1, read on the forward strand.
TGCCACAACATTGCGGCAAACGAATTCCACAACGTCATGCCTGGCAAGGTGGGAGGAGGAGCATGTCTACCATAGCAAACAACCAGTCCTCACATATGTTATCATCCATTTTAGCGCCTTTCCAAAGATCACCGTCTTCTCTTAAACTCAAATCAACCCCCCCCCTCACAATATTCGTTACGACCCTCTTTAACTTGCCACAATAAACCGGTTGATTGAACCTAAGTGTACATCTGCATCCGTAATAAGTGGCTGTGTTAAAAGGGGACATTTCTCGAGTGGCCAAAGCGACCACCCAATCAGAACTTGGAGCTGTTTCGCATCTGCAAATCTTACAGGTTGCTACCTTATCCACTTGAATTGAAGCGCAGATCGCTCTAATGCACGTTGGCTATGGACGTGCTTCACGCAAGGGTCATTTGATCAGTAATTGGGATCTTTATGGCCGGCTCAACTCGTATGGCTACAATGTTCCGTTTCTACCGCCCATCTGTGCGTGAAAGGGGCTGTTCCTCCATCCGACCAAGTGACCCTTCTTCGCTCCAGACATTTGGGCACCTGCGCTATAGGACATCCCTGGTGGTTGTTCACGTCCTCTGAGCGCATTCTCGCTTCCTGTTTGAAAGTGCGTTGAGAGAATGTGAGATTTTCCACAGTATCGCATAGGGGTAGTGCTGGCTTCAAGATTTTCGTCTCTAGGCAAGCCCTAGCCTGCTAGGTCCACATGCTGAGACCGTTGTTTCGTTCACCTCGTTCTGATTTGTTATTCACTTGCAAAAACCTTAGAAACTACACTACTTAACGTTTCCTTCACACTTGGTCCACATATTCAACTCGAGTTTTCAAGATGTACATGAGCAGGACCCTTGAAGGGGAAACGCGGGGTTAAACGTTGTGTTATCGCACTTGTAAGTGACAGGAAGATGTGAACTGTAGCCATTGTAGTCAGTTACAAAAAACGGAAAGAAACTCGAGACGAAAAGGCGCTATCGCAAAATACGGGGCATCCTCTAGGACTAAGCGTGAGGGCAGAAAATACGGGGAGAATGAAAATGGCTGGCGCACCCTGGAGTATCTCCTCTTTCCCCTAAGGCTTAGTCCCGTTTCTAACGAAAAGAACATGTTTTACGCGACTTTAGAATGTACATTGCCACCACAATGCCCCCGTATTTTGCGATAGCGTCGACAAAAATGAATCCCCCTCTCTGGAAGCGGTGAAGCTGAACAGCATTGTTTCGTGGGTGGGGTGTAGGGTCGTGGGCGAAGTATACGATGATTCTTTGGGCATTAACGTCTCAGGATTATTAAGTTGTGGCGTTAAGTGAAGAAATAATTCTCGCTTGCGTCCCACTTCATATTTCCCGCGCAAGAGCTCCGTTGATGAACTCTGTGCTCAGTGTGGATATACACTGCGTTCAATAATGATACAGCCACCTAAAATTTGTTCGAAAACTTAAAGTTCATAGAGTTTCTGAAAAACTGTCAGATAGAAAATGTGACAAATTTCATGGCGAGTTCAGATATCAACACAAAAATCCATGT
>MU892524.1:0-11106 GCA_036418205.1 Ostertagia ostertagi
GCTGGGGAAGGGGATCGGACTCCTATTCACAATAGAAAAGGACTCGGGTGGAATTTCACCTATGACAAAGCTAACACCAATGTATTGGGTCATAAGGAACTGGAGAGTTGCTAAATTTGTGCGGGAGGGATTCGATCCCTGGACCATGCGGGTGGGAATTATGACGACCTGCGTGCCACTGCGCCAGCTCTGCAATATCCAGCCAGCAGGTGACATTCTCAGAACAGTATCCCTAAAATTAGCACGCGAATGAAGAAAGATTGCTAGGTAAAGGTTCCTTGCCGGTACGTTCCCCCCATTTTTCACCCCAATGACTTCTTTCGACGCTACCCTGGCTCGCCAGGACCACCCACATCAAGTGGGACATTGCTCAACTTAATGGCAGGCTGATATTTGCCAGTTGAGTGTTTTCGAACACCATTTCGTGCTACTTACTCGAAATTAATGGCTTCTCAGGGCCGCTCGGGATGGACAACTGTTCCTCGGAAGAAAATCGTTGGATTCATCTGTTACATGAACCTTTGTAAAACGTCCAAGATGATGGGAAAACATTCTTCAAACCACGAAAACCACTAAATGGCACTTGTCTTGCGAATCTTCTCTACTGCTTGAACAACTGTGTCAACGGCATGGGGGCGGGGCTTGGTACGGAATGTGGCATACATTTCCCCCCTCAAAATTGCACCAGTTCTGATCAGGGTCGTAAGGATTTGACGAGTTCCATGTCAACCCCTGGGTGACGGGGATCCCGCAAAAACTGCCGAGAGGCGGGGACAAACCCCCGGCGGTGCGGCGATTCCCGTTCTTCCGTCTCAATTCCTAACTGCATAACCGCAAAACTAGTACGAAGATCGTTTGAAATGTGGTGTGCTGTTCTCGCGTCGCGCCGTATCCGTCCGTCGTCGTCGTCGTCGTTGTCAAATGACGAACTACTCCACCCCCCAACACACTCGCACACACACACATTTTAGCCGTATCGTTACCGGTTTTTCGGCTGGTTTTCTTCGTTCGTTCGATCGCACTCCGCTCCCCGAATCCCCCCTTTTTCGCTCGCGCACCCCCTTAGCCCGACGATTCGTCGAAAGCCGTTCCCCAATTCAAGATGGTGGAGAGGTGGGCTGTCCCTGGAGGACTAATTGGAGGCTACCACCACGGGACAGTGGTTTCTGGTTTAGCGTCGGAATACCTGGTGGCGTCATCGTCTCCACTAGGGGATCCTGAGCAAGAGATTTGGCGCAGAGTCCCCTGAAAGACTCTAGATTTGCTTGGGGTTTGGCTCGAGGAGACCTGAGAGGAAGTACGAATCCTCACAGAAGGGTTCCAGTGACAGAAGTGCAGAATGGAAAGTTCAAAATCGCAGAGACTTCAGGAGCTTCTCTAGAGTTTCCCTTCCGATTTACGCGTGCCAAATACGGAGCCCAGCGTCCAGCCCTAAATAGCGCCCGTTCAGGGATCCCGACCACATATTCTTGATTCGTGACCAGGATATCTTGGTATTTTGGTTCTTCAGGGCCTAGGTAGGGTAGTGGCAAGTGGCGTCGCTCAACACCCGCATGATTCGGGGCTACATTTCGGATCAAATATCGCCTCAGTCAAGTCTTCCGTTCTTCAGAGTCTGTTGATTGGTACCAGACCGGGGAGAACAAAAGCGAGCGCTGAGATGCGGATTAGGTGATTGGCAAATTCCTGTGTAGGCCATCTCGCATTCAAAGGTGCCAAAATTTCGAATAAAAGTCGAGTGTATGGCGCATCCCAAAACACATGCCCATTGGCCCGTAGCGCTGTGCTATTCGAGCTTTTTTCATAGTCATTTGAATACGCGTGGAATCGTCCGAGGAATCCCAACAAAAGTCTAGGCCGCTCATCTCTTCCTTACCTTACTGTGGGTTGTCACTCACCCCATTGGGGTGATTGGAACGAAGTGGAGGGACGTTTTTAGTAGAATCAACAACTAAGAGTTCTCAAGAATTCATTTTCTAAGGACAGACAGATACCGTAGCCTTCCAAGCGGGACAGTGACCGCTGAAATTATAAAAGGTCTATCGTGGTGGCTTCCCCTGGCATACCCCGGTCCTACCCCTCCCCTACCTCCCACACAACTCCCCACGGGCGTCGGCCAAGCCGCGAGAGTTCCGCTAACTGCTGGTGAAAATCGAAATTCGAACATGCGGCCACCAGTAGTTTAACGAGACGAGGAGCGAAAACCGTTCGTTTCCAGACCGTCCGCGCGAAAATTGGTGGAGAAAAGTGCGACGACAGCCCCACAACACACGGGAAAAGCACAACCGTCGTTGGCGCGCCCTGTACGTCTTCGGTCGCGCGTCGCCCGCGCCGCGGTAGTCATCTTTCGATACGATTTATACTCGATACCAATTGATTTATGCGCTGAAATAATTTCGATAGCACGTTCTTTTCGACGTGTTTCATCAACGACGACAGGCGGCTTCAAACACCACCATGGTAAGCGATACGGTATAATTGGACAACAGCGCTAGCGCCAACTAGGGCTAAAATTCGCGCAACACCGTGGTTTATCCCGGAAACCCTTCAAATACCCCATAAAATAGCATAAAGCCGGGTCATTTTTCGTGTGGTCAAATGAGAAAACTTTATATGAATTCTGCTGGTCCAGATATGTTTGACGAAGTACGGGGAGGATTCTCTAAAAGGGTAAATTCAACTATAAAATGATAAAACAGTGATAAAAAAGGCTCTAATTGCCTTAACAATTAATGGTTGGTCAATTGGGATTACGCGCTAGTTAGCAATTTGTGCACTAGAAAAAAAAAAAAAAAAAAAAAAAAAAAAAAACAAAACACCCAAAGCCCCGCCAATATAAAATCAGTTTGCTTGAAATCTGGCGCCAGCAATCGTTTTTAAAGTCTCCCCCGGGGTCATTTTCAATCGCGACAAGTGTCTCAGGTGGGTTTTATTATCAATATTGAGGTTTTAATCCGGTTTATGAAGCCGAGCTATGGCTTGTTGCACTGTTGCTCAAAGTAACCTTTGCTTTTCATACCAGATACTTCCTGTTTATTGCATTATTCAGTTTTTAAGAATATTTGGCTTCAAAATTACCTACATAAAGGCTAGCACAAGATTTTCATCAGGGTACTAATAGAGGGACCGACACAATATTGTTGAATTATTTTCAATTTCTGTCCACTTTTCTAGAAACGTCCATTTTGAACTTTTCGCTAGCGCTAGCCGCTCAAGAAGTGAAACTAATGTCCAAAAAAGTCACCTTTTTGCATGCCTTCCGCTGTAGTTCCTTAAATTAAAGCGCCACCGAAATCTCGATTTTTTTCCCGCAATACTGCTCACTGACAAAACTGGATTCCTCTTTTTTTGCTACGTAAAAAAATCCACTGCACATTTATTAGCCTGTTTTGTTCTCTACGAAAACGCATTCGATTCTTTTGTGAAAATGACCCTTTAGTGAACACGCACCTTTTTGAATTCAACTTTTATTGGTTCCTAAATTGAAGTTATGACAGGCGAGGAAGGTTGTTTTTTGTGCTGTGGAGGGCAAACGTCTGTCGACAACGGTTTCGTGTTTTTCGTGCGCTTCAAAGTTTTCAGACATTTTACATCAATGATATGATAATTTCAGAAAGCTTATCTGTGCTTAACTGTAGTGCTTAAGGAGGGGTTAATAAATATAGGATGGAATAATCTTATTTTTGAAGAAGTCAAGCCTAAAGGTTAGTAAGTGTCTGCTTAATGAAAGCGTAGCAGTACTATAAATTTAGTTGTTTATTGAGAAAGCTGCTTAGCTGCTTAAGCCATCAATAGTTCTCATTGGTATTTAAAACGCTATATTTTGCATTGGAACGTGAACAAATGCATAAATTGAGCAAATTCACTCCGAACAGTTTCTTTTTCTGCTTCTTTCTACACTCGGCCAAAAAGTTCTTCATGGAAATCTTCTTGTTCTCATTCTGAATCAAACTGTCCATTAATGGAATCCCTTACGTTTCCGCTTTGTTCAAAATTAATTGCTGTGAGCTTTAGAAAAGCTTACGTTCATTTTTGCTCCTCGACAATTTTTAAAGAAGTGATGGAGGTTCGTAAGAAGGTTACCCTGGCTTCACGGAAACCGTTTTTCGATCCTGTTTACAGTTTCTAGCTGGAATCCACCAGAGAGTCATAATATATTTCTATCACATACGCGTAGATAACGCATAGTGAGCGCGATTTGTCGTTATGCGATTTCCAAATCCGGCGATACCGCGTCGTGTACGGGTTTTCGACGATCAGCTGCTACCAGTTAATATCTCAAGTGGTCATACCAGCTGGAACCACCGAACTGTCGTCAAATCATCACGCGCTTACTGTATGTGATTATCCTTGACTTCAGGACTTTTTAGGGGTACGAAATTTCTTCTGATATCATTTAAGTCCTATTTTAGAACAAAAGAGATAAACTTTTGAATGACACTGTTTTATTTTGTAGCTTTTTGTACTTCAATTTTTTGACGCTTTTTCATCCAACAAAGTGCCATTATTATGCAAAAGGTTAAATCCGTCTTTGTCTGGGAACTTTCGAATTACTGAAAAACCCCTAAAGCTGTACAGAATAATACGTGAAATGTCAGAACGCTTCAGTGTCGTTTATCAGTAGCCTCACACCGTACTAGAGAAATGGGCGGGCGCTGCTGCCATTTTAAGGTGTTTGATTCTCATGGTGCTCTGTTTTACGTAGAAAACATCACCGAGCACTTATTGTTTGACGGGTGCGCTATTTGGGAATATTTTTTCGACCTGTTTCGAGTTTACGGAAAATTTTCTTCGCTGTCCGATAGACAAAGCAAAAGTAGATCAATGTTTTCATTTTCATATGAAACGTCAACGTTACTAGCCTTGTTTTTTTTTTCAAACAAAAATAGTTTTCCAAACAAGAGGACAAATTTCAAGTTTTCCTGCTCAATTTTTGCTGTGTAAAACCGTAAACTTAAAATTTATCATTTTCTTGGACCGCAAGAGCTTTAATTATTCCTTTAGTCTTGCTCAAAAGGTGTGATTTGAAAAAGGAACAAGCGGATGAAAGGGCAAATTTAGGGATTTGCAAACGACTCTTCAATATAAATTGGATTAACTCATTATTTTCTATCGAGCCGATAAGAGATTTTAATGTCAAACTCTTAATTCAAATAAATATAAGGGGATAGTTAACTTTCCATGGCAACAATTATTATGGCTATTTTCCTTATTTAATCAAAAGAGAATATCAAGCGTTGTGCTTGTGCTCTATTTTGCACCCTGGTGCTTTTCCTTGACATCTGTATCGCAACAGTTGATAGCGATTCCATAGTAGGTCGTAGGAACAGAGTCATTCCATAATTCCCCATCATTTTTTTCGCTGATATTTTTTTCTCGGTTTCTTTTCTGATTGTCAATGAATTCGTCGCCACACATTGCCGTCACCGGTCGCTTTGCTTAGCGCATCGTTGATCGTGCCAACAGCCGTCGAGTAGCTCTCGAGAATTTCGAGTGTGATCGTCGTCGTTGTCGACGACGACGCTGGCGACGGCGGCAGCAGCGGCGACAGCCGGATCCGGAAGCCGTCGCCAGCGGTGATCGCGGCAGCCACCGGCGTTGCGCGCGTCCGCTGGCGTGCACGCTCAACGAAAGTTTGTTTGCTTTTTGTATCTTTTGTTCCGGTCCCTGACTATTTCCCTCGGCTCTTCGGCCGGCTGTCCCACATCTCCATCCCCACACGTACTGTCTCGTCGCGCAATATTTGCGATTCTCATTTCAACTCCATTGAATTCTTGTCAAACACCGGCGCGTTTTCCGTTTTGATTTCTAGAACGACGAACTGCTTCCACCGTTTGTCCACGTCGCCATCGTCGGCCCATCGTTCCATAGAACTTGAACAATTTTCACGCCTTGGACTGACCAACTGAGCGAGTACTGGCCAAAGATAGGGCAGTGCCGCAGCGAACTGTGCCCCATATCAGCAAGGTCACAGTCATTGGACGCGAATGCGCTACCGTCTGACTAGCATTGGTTGATCTTTCCATGCACTGTAACATTCACCAATGTAATAATTTGAAAATCCTTTTTGCATGAACAGCTGCGGTTTCGATTATCTTCAGTGTGTTTCTGTAAATAATCCGTGTATGGATATGAAATGACGGCTATAACATTTTCCATCTACACTTGACTGTATATGAAGTGCCTACATGATCATACCTATTTATATTTTTGAAACAGATTTTTGGATATTTTTGTCCCCCCCCCCCTCCTGGAGTGGTCATTTTTCTTTAATCGCTGAAGTGATGGTTTTCGGTTCCCATCCCGTAAGGGGGGAGGGCATGTGGTGTGACAGTTCTACAGAAATTCCAATTTTTGCAAGGGGAGGGAATCCCCGGGGTGCGTGAACCATTTCGCTTAAACTTTTACACCCACCCCGGAGCTTCCCTCCCCTGAAAAAGTGGATTACTTCATGCAATATGAACTGTCGCACCACATGCCCCCCTTACTGGATGAGACCCTGGTTTTCTTCAAGAGATAACGTTATTCATAGGATTTGCTGTCGAGCGACATCGTCATTGATTTATGTAGTTACCGAGCTACTCCAAGTTAGTGGCCGAATTCGCCAATAGTGCTGCGTGCAGGAGAGTGACCGCGCGCAGCAGCGCGCTCCGTAGCCACGTTCTGCGACTGTCACGCCATTGTGAGATCTGTGGCTGTGGACTGAGCAACCTCAGATCCCCGACACCTCAAGCAGGATGTGGTTCACTACAGAAAGCGACTTTCTAGCGCGAAACATTTTTTGCTACAGGAACCTCAGGTCCACCACTGATCATCAGTGGACCCGAGGCTCCTGCAGCGAAATTATTTCGCGCTACGAAATGCGAGAAAGTCGCTCTCTGTCCTGACCACGCTATCTCAGGCATTCTGTGTGGGACAACCGGGAAGGATGCTTTTATATGGAAGTTCAGTGGCTGCCATTACCTGGGTAGTTGCTTAGTTTTTTGATCTTGTGATCTTACTTGTAACATTGTAGTTTGAGCGAGAGGATATATTTTGAAGCAGCTTATATTTGCTTAAGAGTTCTGCTGGACGTCAGAGTGGATGAATCCCGTATTTTCATTTTTTCAAGCACGGAAAGTGTCTGTGAGAGCCCTTGTACGTCTGAAATGTAGCGCGAGTTTTTGTGGTGTCTTAAGTTTCGATTTTGTTGAATCGTTTGAATTCTTTTCGACACTCAAGTGCTCGCGCGACCAATTCTCTCAACAAGTTCGAGTGGCGTGCCGGCTGTTGGTGGTGTTGGTTGTGACGATGATGATGGCTACGATGGCGTTGACGCGATGTTCGTGTGGTTTTGATCCCTTGGATCTTTTCCTGTGTCGAAGTTTTAATGACAACCAGTTTTTTGTCGCCGAACCCCCTTAATCATCGTCGACACAAATACTTCTGCACGTGCTTTTAACGTCTTTCTCACCGCTGCTTTTTCAGCACCAGTTCTTATTTCTCCCTTCCTGATTAACTGGGGGACGTTTCACGGGCGCCTCAGCGACTCGAGAGATGTGAAAAATATTTGCAACTGGTCATCATGGTGTCAAATTGCAGTCAGTCGAAGCAGCCAGTCGTTTTGTGCACAGCAACAGTCAAAAACGCGCTGATTTGGTCTCATCGTTCACGCGGCTGCGACCAGCCGTTCGATTTTCGAGTTTTTTATCTTATCGATATCCTTAGCCGGAGCGCGGCGAACTCAGATCATGGAGAGCGCCCCGCGTACGCTACTCAGGTTTTTTCTTCGTTTTTCGAAGAATCGAAAGGAAGGATTAAAGCCGATTAGTTCAGGCTACGTGTACTGTGTTCTTAGCTAAATACAGTGTTTGAAAGAGCATAGCTTGAATAAGGATACTTGGCTTCGTGTTACCCCAAGTTGAGCTACATAAGCCGCAGAAGTGTTAATTCTCTGCGTACTCTGGCCTCTTCATTAGAGGATCCTCAGAATTTCCTTCAGCAGAGTTGATCTTGCGTGGCTGATTTGAAGAGATTTTAACCGAGTGACCTATAATGGTAGTCCTCTCCTCCTAGTGAATTGGAAATAGGATAGCTAAGGTCATAAGGGTGACGATTTTCATCGCTTCCGCTCTACTTTCGATACCTCCACATGTGGGCTAATCTTTTAAGAGGAACAAAGAAAGTAAGTGGGTCATGAAAAGGGGTTTCTAGCGACTTATGTTGACGCGGGAGACAAGAGATAACGGCGAAGTAAAGTAAAAGCGATCTCCTGTCCGGAATCAACTGAATGCATTCTACGTCAACAACTTTATACAGAGTGAAAAGGTTACAGTCCTAAGGGTCTAGATAGGTCTTGGGTTTCTATTTTCGCCAGAAGAACCTGTATGCTGGTGCGCCTTGCTGACCTCATTCGTTCTCTTGCCCTGACTATCCTATCAGTGTGGCGCAATCACAGGCCCACAGCGGCATTGGTAGCAGCGTAAAATCTAAATCCTGAAACATTAGTCTTTCTCGTTGCAATCGGGCTAAGCCTTTAGGAGGGGGCAGAGCGAACTTCAGGCGTGAGCAGTTTTCGTTCCCCTGACATTCCTGCTTCCTCCTAGGCTCATTCCCAAAAATATCTCTTTAGGCCGATGTCAAGACTTTGTAAATCGAGCGTACGCGGTCGCATTGCCTACAGCGAATCGACTCATTCCCTGTACGCGACGCGAGCGCGGACGCTAGCGAATCGCTTAATTCGCAGTTGACATCCGGCCTACTTGCGATAGCACCCTCACTCTTTCAATCCTCTAGCTTATTTGTACTGTGGTCGATCCCTTGCGTCCCGCGCGCTTCTAATTGTGACAAGTCGCGCGAGAAGTCGCCAACTATTGAACGCCGAGCTTCCTTGGCTAGATGACATTTGACTTACCCAAGCTGGCTCAAATGACTTATCATTTACCCTGAAATGTCGTCTACGCCGGTCGAATATTTTTTCGTCATAAACTATTTTGAGGCGATTTTCTGCGAAAAGTTTTTTGAACTGTCTTTCAAGTTATTACGTGGCGCTTTTTAAACTATAAAATTTATGTGACAAGTGTGTTTAAACAGTTTCGAATGATGACGACGATGATGAAGAAATCGATTTTGCGAAGTGCACTGCGGTTGAAACAGGTGGATAAACACAGAAAACGCTGAAGCAGGCCATTTGTTCGACAAAGAAATGTTCGACAAGTGAATTGCGAGGGTGGCTTCCCTGATTTGCGTCTTGTTCACCCACCGATTGCCTACCGTACTTGAAGTCGTCTTAATGCTCTACACGTCGACTCCACTCTTTTTTTCCGATTCCTTCTTCGCTCATGTATCTTGAAGACTTTGAGTAGTTCCTCGGCATGTGACTCCACAATCTAAAGAGGTTCTAGCGCTAAGGTTTTACTCACCCACCATTAACTGCCAGAGAATCAGCAGCAGCAGTTTACCTAGACGCCAGCAGAAGTTTTGGGAACAGAAGCAAGGGTGAGCTGAGTAATGGGCCAATACGTACCTAACCTTGAAGATATCCTACCTGGAGTGTTACAAAACCAACACCGTTAGAATTCTGCATGGCGCTATCGCAAGATAGGGGGCATTGTGGTGGCAGTGAACCCAAAACCGCGTAAAACATCTTTTTGGTAAGAACGGGGCTAGGCCTAGACAGGGGACGAGAGACTCCTGAGCAATTTCCTTTTCCTCGAAGTTTCTTCCCCTTCTAGGCTTAACCCTAAAGGATGCCCTGTGTCTTGCGATGGCGCCTTAGGCACTGCTGGCATCGCCGATTCTTCTGGAATTTGACCCCTCAAACCTCAAGTCGCGTAGATTCTGTACCCTCATTGGGTCGAGTTAATCTGATACGTGACGCGGTCAATTTCCGGTACCCAAAAGGTAATCCGACATTCACGATGCTAAATTGATGTTAAGTAAGTCCTTGCAGTATCTCCTTAGAGACCAACGTGATATTTGAATGCATGCGCTCCATTCAAATACCACGTTGGTCTGCTATTCGCGACTGCTACCCGAGTCGAATCCGTGCTATCGTATTCATAATTTTAACGTTGGTTAGATATTTTCTTTCGTGACCCGGATTACTGTCTGGGTAGGGTAAGTGTAACATAAGGTCCCACTTCTCGTCAGAAACGACCGTTGTCGATTTTTAAGCAGTGTTTTGAGATGACATCCTACTGGAGTTGTGTTTGTACAGCGACTTTTTGTGTTTGTCGCGCAGTAGTTGAATTCTTTGCGAGAAAAAAAGATTCGCGTGCGATAAAAAATAGGGTAAGAAGCTATTGAAATGCGCAAACTGCTGTCTACAGTACCCCAATGGCGGCTAGAATTTTCCGCGGCGCGCGCGCGCGGCGGTACGTCAGTGAGTGCTGGTGTTAATTGGTTTCTGTCGCAAAATTCAACTCGATTCCTGGTGATTACTGAATTCGTTCGTCGTCGTCGTCGTCGATTTGAGCGAGAGAGTCGAGTACTGTAAAGGTCGTCGATCATCCATGTGTGTGTGTCTGTATGTGTGTGTGTGCGATTGCGGTTTTCGAACTGGTTTCCCATCGCATATGGGCGGGATTTCCTGATTCGGTGACCGAAACAGTAAGCGAGTTTGCAAGAGTCAAAACAATGATTACTGTTTATCAAACTAATTGTTCATAGAACTGGTTCGGAGCGAAGATTCCTGCACATCTCTCGCATCCTTATTCCAAGATTCTTCAGCGACGGCGTCTTTACTGTCTTGTCGAGAAGTGGAATGAGCTTCACTGATTACTCTACCGCTACTCAACCCTAGCAGTTTACTGATTACCCTACCGGTACCTTAGTGGGTAGCGGTAGGGTAATCAGTGAGCTGCTAGGGTTGAGTAGAGGTAGGGTAATCAGTAAAGTGCCAACTGCCGTTGTTGAAGAGTCGTGGAATCTCAGCAACTAGGGTTGGGTAGGGGTAGGGTTATCACCCAACCAATGATTTTGAGAAGTACCGGGGTAGGGGTGATGGGTTACTAAGGGTAGGTTGCTGAAATTCCTGATCCATGCATACACAAGTCCATACTTTGATGCAGTATATGGATCAGGGGGTCTTATAATGGAGATAAAGCACACCCAATAGATTGGTGA
>MU892534.1:0-10241 GCA_036418205.1 Ostertagia ostertagi
TAGTGCTGCATCTCCTTTCCTTCCGGCTGCCACCTCGCCAAGCGAAAATGCGGTGATGAGAACGTCTCACTGCTATTGCAGGTTTATTTTATGAAGTCATATTGTTTCTTGATTGTTCAAGATGTTGTAGTAGCAAGTGGCGCCAATTTCGGTACAACATTCATTTGCGCATCGGCTGGCCCATGCGAGCATTGGCCAAAGCGCATTTAATGCCATTACGATTTCGAATAGAAGTGAGATGCATGACGCATCAAAAGAAGGATTGATAAACTGCGAATACTATTCGTTGTTGCCTATCGCTTCCTCATGATTGTCAAAGCGGTTAGCAGTACTGCACTAGTGATCAGGGTCAACCGTCACGTTGGACCGATTTCGAAAATTTTACGACCCCCTTCCCCCTTCTAGAGGGCCTCGATACGACCCCCCTCAGGGTCAACCCTTCACCACCCTCGCCTGCCATCGCCATCATGGGGCTCATTCTATAGTATTCGATTCTGAGACCAGTCGACACAGCCCAAACTCCGGGAGGGACCGACTCCCTTCCCCCCACACCTCGTTGAACTTTGTCCAACGGACAGTTGACCCTGGTCCGTGGTCCGTCGCAGGTTTCGCTGATTTTCGCTATTCACGCGATTTTCGCGATTTGCGCGAAACCTGCGACGGATCGCAAAAATTGCAAGTGCCCCATTTGAACATTTGAAACACTGAATATGAAACAAGTGGAATCATGAGCACACCGTGAAACGGCAAAATTTTAGCGCGCCAACCAACTGCATCATCACTTCCCTTACTGTAACATTAACGCTACCTCGCGAAATACGACCCCCTTTTTTCCACCCCAAATACGACCCCCCACCCCTCGTTGGACTTTGTCCAACGGACGGTTGACCCTGCTAGTGATGCCGGGAATGAATAGTTGACCTGATTGAACCCTCATTATTCTTTCACGAGTTGTGGGACTATACTTTTAAAGCTAATTCAAGCTTTTTCGAAGAGTGTACATGGTATAACAGGATCTCAGCGATTACGATAGGTTCTAGAGGGTGTTAGAATGAATGTGGGGGCGCTCAATGGTAGGATGATGGCAAAAAAATACAGAGAAAACAGTCACAAAACACAAAATAGAACCCTCCTTGCTTGGCCGTTTATTTCAGTTTAAGACGGGCATTGGTTCAGACGGCGAATGTATGCAAGGCGTTTGATAGCATCATGCCAAAACCATGCTTCAGATGAGTTGCCCCGATTACGCCGTTGCTGGCAACACAACTCGTCCAAATCACCAACTAAACTAGTGAACGGAACTTCCGTTGCGCCGCTTCTGGATGGGGTCTGTCCTTAACGCCAGGGTCAACCGTCACGCTCCAACATTTTGGAATTTTTGCGACCCCCTCCCTCCCGAGAGGGTCAGTGGGACCAGGGTGAATATCGGTCGAGGAAATCCTCGACAGGGGGGTCGTACCTGTTGGGCTGGTCCATGGGGGGTCGTACTCTTGGGGGTCAGTAACAGAAGTGGTATCATGGTGCAGATAGGTAATAGGGTATAGCGCAGCAGAAAATGAAAATCTGAAAAAACATGATATTAAATTTTCTTTGCAGGTTCAGTCGCTCCATTCCTCCACCTTCATGAGAAGGGCGTATTTGAAGGCAGTACAAAGAATGAAAGTGCATCCCCGCAAAGAAGAGTGCCACATGTGCGCACGCGCTGCAAAGGCACCTCCTCCGCCTATCACTCGCTCCTTCTCCCTTAATACCTCGCTGAGAATGACGCTGTTGTTAGGGACCCTGTCGGAAAAACGACAACCGTGAAGAAAAAGCGCTGGGCAAATGAAGTTGTTTTTTAGGTTACAGGAATAGCACAACACACTATGTCTACTACAATACAGTTTCGTTCGAAGGTCCCCATCATATAACACCTTTCAATCGATTCTGCAACTGTGAGTGGAGGAGGGATGCATGGCTTATACCAATACCAAATCGGATGATGACGATTGCTCCTATTCTTATTGTTTGCGTTCAAAGATATTGTTCTAGACACATTCCGAGTGTTGCCAACGAGTCACACTTGCAATGGTGAATGAGGGAGCGGATTTCCAGGTGGCCGGATCCGACCTCGATAGATCCTCGACGCAATTATCTCTTCAACCAAAAAGCTGTAGAAGAAAACTAAACAGACCATCAGGAAGCGCAAACCTTCCGCTTTCCAAAACTATCTTCCCTTTTTCAGGATCTTACAATATAAGAGATATATTGCTCTTGAAGTGGCAAAAACTCGCGTGAAAATTTGGGCCTCCTCGACATTTACTCGACGAAATTTGACAGACCCTATCTTTCTGCAAGGAAGGCTTCCAGAGCAATTTCGATGCTTGTTGGAAACGCGAAATCCAGCTCTATCTAACTCTACCTCAAGCTGCTTCAAAGGTTGTGAAATGGAGGAATGCAACCTTTTCATCGAGGGTGTAGATTCGGACGTTTTTTTTTTGAAATTTCGGCAAATCTGACCCAGTGACAATCGCGCCGCAGCTGCCGTTGAATCGGCCTTTGATACACTCGGCTGTTTTGATATACTCAAGCAAGAATCAAGATTGAATCGCAACCCCGTGTCTTCAGGATTTCTGTGCGTTTCTGAACGAACCTCGCCTTGAGGTCACACAAAGTTAATGCCTCTTTCCTCGAGTCGATATTTCAGTATGTACACAAAAGTATGCAGCGATGGAAGACGTGCATAGATGACAAGATGAAGCGTCCTTAGCATTATTTTGCAGAATTTTTTTTGATTTGTTTTGCAGGATTTATTTTAATTGAATTAATTTGCTCTGTTAGAGGGGGTCGTGCCAGGATCTCGATTTCGGGGGGGGGGGTCGTACCTCTGCGACCACGTACTCGACACGATTTTCACCCTGGGGTGACGTCTCTTCACACACAGTTGCGAAGCCCAATACAACAGCTCTTCCTCCCAGCGACCTCTCCCTCCTCTTATGTTTGTGTTCTGATACCCAAGTGACACAGCTCCGAATCTACCTAACAAAATACCGCACCCCACCGTCACTTTCCCCAAAAAACAGCCCCGTCGAGCGGGGTGCTATATACAACCAGTGAAACAGCAACTTTTTTTTCGCACGCACCTATGCCCTGCGCCCCTGATCACCAAAGCGCGCAATGCGACCAATGCGACCCCTCTCCCCTCCCAGAACACAAATGCGACCCCCCGCGTACTCAGATTCTAATTTCGTTTTGGTTCCGCAACAGAAGCTTGCCGTCATCTGAGTCCTTTTTTGTGCCATTTCGTAGCCCTCGGCCTAGAGCTGCAGTTTGAACTGGATCGACTGACGGCTGGTTGCCTGTTACGTACAGTAACAAACAAAGGATCAATGCCATTCAAGGGTAGTGTTAGTCAGAACCTGCTGAGGTTCTCAAGGACGCAAATTCTCTCACGAATGCTTTGAAAAACACTGATTTTCTAAATATTCAGGGTCAAACACAAGAGCAGACCACTTGAAGACAATGAGTGCCTGTTCGATCCCAAGGTGAAGCTGAAACTTGTCACGACTGAGGTGAGGAAATTTTCTATGTGACTTTGATAGTGATTTGAATTTTTGAAAGCTTTTAATCTTTTTTGCGTGCGATAATGCGTAATTGTAATTTCAGACTCATCCGATAACGTACAAACGTTATAGACCTGTAAGGTTGATTGACCCTATCGGTAAGTTCGATGTTGCAATTTCGCAACAAAAACTTAGTAAGCTGAGAAGAGAAGATCAACCATAAGCAGAGCTGTCTTACGCTGAGTCTCTTCACTGGGTAAAACACGTGCGGAGATGTGGGCCAGCTGAACAGGATGTAACTTTGCTCTCAAGAGTCTCTATAAAGGTTAAGTGCAGATCCGCCGAGAACCTGCCTGTGCTCTCGGACTGAACGCGGCACTGCGGTGATACGGATCAGCCTGGGTTTCTTATCAGATTGCATTTGCAAGTTCAAGCGAAATCTTGAGCTCCGTTTAAGAAAATCGTCGCATGCTCCTATAAGAGAACCGAATCCCAGACGGGCTGAACATCAACACACCGCGAAGATTCGGAAGACTGGCTTAGTTCTTGATGCTGCACTGCAAGGTATCCTGCACGAGCAGCTTGTCCACTCAACGCTGCGACAGCTAGCTGCAACTCGCGAACGCGCGCACATCACGATCACAGCCTCCTAAAGCAGGCGGTTTTATTCTTTACCATTCGAAAGAAGAGTCAAAGCATGTCTGAGTGGCACGGCCGAAACGCGCACCCACGTCACACCTTCGTAAAGCAGCGGGTTGTTTATATTGTACATCGAAGGAAGGTCAAAGCATGTTTTCTGAGTACAGGCCGATTTCTCTTGAAGAGAATTCGAATTTCAGAGGATCCAGAACCCATCGCTCCGAAAGGCGCCGATCAAGAAGACATTGACAGCCAAGACTTTCTTACGCCGTTTCGTCCAATTCTACACGCCGTCTCCTATGCTCACTGGCATGCGAAGATGATCGATGAACTCATCAGAAACAAAGATTTTGTCGAATAATTCTGTTCTAAAGTAATTTTAATAAATTTGCTAATATGGAAATTCTGCGGCTTCGATACAACAGATAACAAACAAAAACAATTCAAAGACTGGAAACCATTTAGCCTTGTATTTCACGATATCGGCTGATGGGCTCATCATATTAACGCATGATTGTTTATGGACTGTGGTAAAGAAACCACTGGAGCTATGTTGGGGCCGAGTTTACGGCAAGGCTGGTGGCTGTCCGCGACAGGTCGCGCGTGTCGCGAACAATGTGTCGCAGAAATCACAAGTGCTTCGATCAATATGCGATGTACTCTCTAGCCCCCCCGCCATTTCTGCTTTATGGTGATGGTTGAATGACGAGACTGGTCATGATTCTACTTATTTTCATATGCAGTGTTTCAAATGGTCAATGTGGCACTTGCGCTATTCGCTCGAATCGAGGGACGGATCGCGGACTCTGACACCAGCCTCAGGGCTTGCCATTAGAATTGAAGATGAAGGTGGTCAGTGGTGCCGAGATGAAGGAACCATGAGAAAAGGAGAAGTGGGACCGTGGCCTAAAAAATGAACACAAAAACCTAGGAAGAAATGGCGCGTTCAAGAAAAAACTGAATGTAAAGGGTGTGGCAACTATAGTTGCCACAATGTCCATTGCGGCGTGCAAAACGCGGCAAACCTAGTTGCCGCGCTGTCGTCAAGGTGTTAAACTTTATCGCGGAATCCTCCTTTGAGGTAACATGGTGCCTAGGTGGTGTAAAGTCAACATTGCTAGCGGATCCGATCTCTGTCGGGGGCTAGAGATCAACTATAACTCCATAACTGAGCTCCTTGTGAAACACATTCTGCTTTAAGAAATTGCACTGTCAGCATTTGGAGAGAGGAGCTCATTTTGAAAGGGAGCCTAACAATTCAAATGGGAAAATAAATTTTCAAAGACTAGATTGCCGTAATGGGTCCCTTAGAATTACCCGTTCCAACGACCGGTGTTGGCACGATTGTAAATGAACGCCGCAAACGCGAGTTTCATCAACGAATTCTTTTGCGAAAGCGCTGCTCAATTCAGCTGTTCAATGAGTTGACTCAAAAATGCTTTCCCATCATGATTCTCCGCTTCCTTTCCTCCGGTCTTCTTCTCCGTTCTTTGTTAGTGCAACTGACAAAAAATTATTTTTATCTTTTTACGTACATAAAGGCATAATTTAATAGTCAGCCGTTGGCCTTGTAGCTTTGCTCCATTGCGGACACGATTTAATCTGAAAAGGCAGAGATGAATTTTCAAAAAGAAGACGAATTGATGTAATGTGCCCTCAGAGGGAGGGCAACCTGTGATATTGCTTCACATTACTATAATCGCACTATATCAGGTAGACAAGGTCTGAGCCTATGTCCAAAAGAATTCTGCGGGAGTCCCCGTCTCTAACTGAAAAATTGAAGGCTGCCGTAATTCTGACGCAAGATAACAGGCTGCTCCTATGAGGCGAATTACGCATGGATATCTGATTTTAACCCACCGTCTTCTCCAGAGCCGGAACTACCTCCACCGCCTCCTTTTCCATGCCCTTTTCCATGCCCTTTTCCATGTCCTTTTCCGTGATCGTGTCCGTGTGCGTGTCCTTTCGGGTGATCGTGATGGTGATGGTCATGGTCGTCGTCGTAGTAATAATAGTAATAATCTTCGCAATCCTCTTCACCACTGTGTCCTGAAATTTTAGAAGCTATACTGCTGTGAGCTGTTTGAGCAAAAGTAAGGCATAGGGTTACGGGAGACTAATCTCCCTGAGATTTACACAAAAACAAGTACCCGATTGCCCTTGCGTCTAGCCTATTCAAGCACTGGTAGGGAGGCAGCCAATATTATTACAGACTAGTGTTTCGAAGAACTCGTCTAATTAGCTTCTCCAAAGAGGCATGGTTGGGGTCCTGATTTTAGAAGAATTCTGGGGCGAACTATAACCTAGTCACTGAGTACCAAACGCCACACCTAAATCTGAAGGTTTTTCGAACCTCTGATCCCGAAAACTTTGTGCGCCAATAAGGGCAAACGCTTGGGCTTGTGCTGCACTTGCTTGACGGAGCAGCACCGGGGACTGAGAGAGCTAACCAGTGGTTTGGAAGGATGCACAAAGAACCCCTGCATGCTTCTGTAGGCTACAGGGGCACACATCTGAGTATTCAAGCTAGGGCGGATTGATAAAATCGAGCGCAGTCCTCGGAATTCTCAGCGTAAGCAGGAGGAATCTTTTTCACTATGTTATGTTGGTGCTTGTGTTTATGACTTACTGGATGGAAACAAGGCGTGGGACGACGACAGGGCAAAACTATGATGGTGTTCCTAGAGAACATTGCTAAGCGGCTGACGGCTGACTGACTCTAACAGCTCTCAGGTGGCATTATATAGATGGGTGACGAAAACCGCTTTCTATTGGGAAAGCTTGTCAAGTTGCCAATGATCATATCTATCCCTTGCGGCGGATCGCATATCACCTTGAAAAACCGCCACCGCGTAGGTGCGGCCGCTCTCCTTGCTCGAGAATCGGTTTCATTCACCAACGATCGAGGCAGATCGCCGAATTGGGATCGACAGCATCAGTTTATACGCTAATGCTTCATGCTATAGAGTTTATATGGAAAAGCGGATCAGGTGGCGAGAGCGCGACAACGTCAATGGTATGAAAGGTGTTTCTTCTATAGCTCGGAGGTGGCGTAGGCTAAGGACGCTATTTTAAAGTGAACTCGCAAACCAGACATCGTCGAGGATCCCGATGGAATAAGGGTGCGTATTTGGGTATTCAGGGCAGATATACATCGGATAAAATCGCCAGTGTATTCTTGAAGCAGTATAGGACTTAACACATTCACGGACGGCGCCACTTTCGTCCACTTTCGGTCGCGTGTGCGAACGCGATTTGGGTCGCCGCTGCAGTACCTCACCACCGCGATATTGACTAATAAATGCAAAGTGGAACTGTAAAAAATATTTGTGCGGTTCAATTGGCAAGTAGGAGCAGTAGGACGAATCAATACACGAAATACAGTGTATACATAAATAAAGAGCGCTATCACGGCTCTCGTGAAGGAATTCAGCATTTTAAACAATTACGAGATTTACCCACCTATCTTCACATTCCTAGCGCCTGGCAAGCGATTATCAGCTGGCCGCCTATATGAGTGCCATCGTCCCAGGAGCACATGCTGTTGGCAGCCCATATGGGCGGCCATCGGCGTGAATGTGTTAATATCAGTACTTACGACCTCGGGAATAATGTCACAGCACACTTTCTCATGGAGCAGACAAGTATTCCTTAATTGATACGGCGTTTTTTCCTGTTCCACAACGGTCCATGTACTATTGGATCCGATAAACAATTTTTTCACTATTGATAGTGAAAACGCCAATGGATTAATGACTTATTTGATGACTACAACAGACAGTTGCCGCGGTAACGCTATCACGGCTGTGTCGTGCTTAATGGATTCATCAATTGATTTTTATTTTCAGGATTTGACTTAATGAGTGAGGAGAAAGATGGGAGTGTTATGGAGAGTGAGTAAGTTTCTGCAGATTTCTCAAAAAGTGCTTCACGCTTTGGCAAATGTTAACTTACCTACAAAAGTGGAATATGACTGTATACGCTGCCACGTTTTTCCCGGCTGTGGCTGAAATCTTCTGTGAACGCCACTATATTTCTGCACTACCATGAAACGGTTGAGAATGATAAGTACTGAGGGGCAGCTGTTCTGCCATTTAATCATTGACTGGTCTGGGTGTAAACTTTCTCATCTCAGTCTTTCTAGGTATCTTCAAGCATCCCCATTATCAAGCTGGTGTGGTTCTTGCACACGAATGCAAATGTAGTGGCGCGAAATGGACCGTCAGTAAAGAAAGAAGGAGAAGAACTTATCGAAGACGCTCAAGTCAACTCACCTTCGTAATCCTCTGAGCTAAGGCAACGAGAGACTAAGCGTGGAGAGGAGAACATAAGGCGAGGAGCGCAGGGAGTAGAGTCAGTCTCTTCCGAAAATCTTTTGACATTTCTCTAACTCGCATTTCCTGTGCACGAAGCAGTATTTGAAGTATTTTGCATTGCTTCAACTCGTACCGTGCTACCGACATGCATGACCTCCAGCACCCGTTGGGTTGCCATCTCCTTCCGAACAGACTACGCTACTCCATTCACTGTTATCCCAGCCCTTACCCTTCCCACAAGTACGACCCCTCCCCTGCTGAGGATTGCTCGTCACGCGCCTCACCCCATGGTAGACCTGTAATGGCCTTCTTGTCCCTTTTGCTCTGACCTGATGGTTGAGCCAGTATGCAGTTTATCAAAATGCGAAATCATCCTGCAAATGTTTTCACAACGTTAACATTTCAGAGCTTCTATTCTTTATGAGGATTTGATCAATTTGTAGTCGAGCGGGAAGGATTGAACACTAGGTAGTCCACCATTGTTTCCGTCCCAAGATTTGAGCTGGAAAGAGCGCGGTGTAAGTGGTGCCTATGCCATCCACGTTGCCAATTGATGTTGTTTCAAGCCATAGTGCATTAGGAAAGATGTACAATAAAATGTGGCGCTATCCAAGATACGGGGGCATTGTGGTTTCAGTGCACTTTACCCGCGTAAAACATCTCCTTTCTATTAAAAACCGGACTCAGTCGTGGCAAAGAAAGAGAGAATCTAGACTTCTCCCCTAGGCTTATGGTTAGCATAGAAGATGCCTTCCATCGTGCGATCCCAAAATGTGCACGGTCTTCCGCACATTTTATTGAAAACTGGTGATTTCATGCCGAAGGAAAGAAATGCTATTTGACTTAGCCGAGACGGTTACCATATTTCTGGCACTAAAATTTTCCCAGTATAAAGTGTGCTGATCGTTTCATCAATATATTGGAAAGCCACGAAAGGCGTTTCAACTTTGCTCGTCAAAATGGTCTAACAGCAAGAGTGATTCATTCGATCGTGCTCTTGGCCAACTTTGAAACTTCTTTTAGCTATTCACAGAAAGCTATATGACTCAGTAATTAATCACAATGAGGCGCTATTCATAAAATTTGGTTTCCTTTCATTCTTAGGCAGCTTCGAACCCACCGTTTCTTGTGCTGCCATTTATGTGCAGTGCTCGCTGTTTGAGCCTTACTTACATAAGAATCCTGGCTTTGCGTTCTCTAAATCTCAAGAGTCGAAAACTCTTCAGGTGTTTCCCTAATTAGGATCATGTTTACGTTTGCTTTAACACATGAAAAACAGCCTTTTTAAGCACATAAATAGGTCTGATGTAGTCCATCGCTGTAGAAATTTACTCAGGAATCCTTCCTTTACTCCTCTTTTTTGCTTTATCGCTGTTCTCTTCTGTTTCTTTCCCCACTTTCATTTTTCTCTCCTCTGTTGTTACTATAATTCTGTGTATCTTGTACTTTTATGTTGCACTAAAGTGAGGAGGGAACCTCGGCTGTGGTAATACCTGTTTTGGCAGGAAAGCAATTCCCCCTCCCCAATACCCACCGCATTTCTTATCCCTCCTCCACTTGACCACGTAGCACCTCATTTGCCTGGTAGCATAGAAACACTCTCCTGAATGTTGCTGTCCCTCCAAGCTCCAAGACCAGATGATTGCTGATAGATATTGAGAATGTGGTGAATCCTACAGAGTGGCGTCAATCCAAGATATTCCGCACAAAGTATTTGGTCAAACATTTGCCATCTTTCGACCAA
>MU892536.1:0-19470 GCA_036418205.1 Ostertagia ostertagi
GCTTTTTGGAGAACGCCCCGCCCACCGGGGGTGGGTCTCCCTAATTCGATGTGACTTACCAATGCACACCTTTACCCACTTTTTGGCCCAGTTTCGAGGTCGTTTTGTAACTGAATTGAAAATCTTGGTCGTCAGTACACTTCATTTCGACGCACGCCACGCCCACTGTGGGCGGGGCTCCGCTTAGCTGATGTGTGTTTTGTACTTCGTGAGACCTTGCCCACACTTGACCCGGTCCCTCCAGGCGGATCCCGAGGAGCTAGGGAATTTCGTGACAGACAGACAGAACGACAGACGACAGACGAAGCGCTTTATAGTAAGTAGGATTCATGCGTGCAGCTGACGCGCCTATAAAGAAACTAACAATAGAAAACACTGTGGTTAGTCAATGAGGACGGTAGCCCTATTATCTTCACGAAACTATTAAAACTACAGTATAAAAGGACTACTGCAACCCTATTCCCTTTCCTGCATTCAAAGAGATAGCACCAGCACGAGGAAAAATTAGCACTGCTGATCCGCTAACGAGGAACCAAGGAAAACCTCTCAAACTTGGGTGACTTTGAGTGGAATCCAGGTACCTTACCTGCACCAGTCGGCAATGGTGCCCATAGCACTACTATAGGTGCAATGGGAAGCCTGCCTGAACTTCGGGACACGAGTATACCGACACCCTCGTGGAACAGGCAAGTCAGGTATGAACCAGATGCCACATACGTTTATTGACCACATTTTTACAAAAAGAGGTTATTACATCTTCAGAAGTTTATTTTTATATGCCCAAAATGGCCATCTCGGCAGCGATACCGGCATCGCCTTCGTATAGCTCTTACTACGTATAAGGAACAAAATTAAATGCTGACATTCTACTTTGCACCCGTTTTTAAAACTTGAATGAAATTGCGGGGTAGTAGCAGCTCGGCGAGAACCAGAGACAGTCAGAACTGCATGCGGCAGAAAAAGTTATCCTCAAAGCACCTAGATGCGGATAAAAATATAGGCAACTGGGTAAGGGCGTGTCAAAAAAATGTGTCCGCCGACAGTTACCTGCGCCCGACAGAAAAAAACAATGCATTGCGTCATACCCAACAATTGTTGAGAAAAAAACTCCAGCCCGGTAAAAGAGAACAGGAGCACAAACCTTCTCCCTCCTCTCTGCGATTGCGGCTTTTGTGTGGCACAATGGAGTCAGAAATTCCGACATGTTTGGCTTAACGGGAATCTGTCACATGGTTTGGGCCTGGAATACTGTTCGGAAACCAATCCCAAAGAAGGGGCGATAATAGGGCTACCGTTTCCCTCACTGACTATGGATGGGGTACTTCGGCGGGAAGCTTGCCGAACCAAACCATGTTTTTTGTGCTTATTAATTATTAGTTCGTAGTTATCAAAATGGGTGCAGAATTGTAACCGGAATGTACCAAATCGAAATGATGGAGCGAAGAAGTAAAATTGATTCATCAATTCAGGTCGATCACAAAATGGAAAAGGAGCCGTGGGAAATCACTGAGTTTCTATTGTATTATTTTCACGCGCGTCATTTGCACAATAAATAAATAAATAAATAAATAAATAAATAAATAAATAAATAAATAAATAAATAAATAAATAAATAAATAAATAAATAAATAAATAAATAAATAAATAAACCTTGCGCTAATATTTAATAGACGCCTTGTAGTCACGTCCCTCGCTCAGGGTTGTTGTTTCGCAGTGTTAGAAGATGTCACCTGCGGCTTCGTTCATCCCCTCCATCATAATTTCAGAGCGGAAAGGCAAGTCACGAAGCTGCCGTCAACGAAAATCTCCCCTTTCGAAAGATCAGACATGGAAACATGCTTAACCTCCATTTTATCCCAGCTGTTTCCGTAAGCCTACACATTTGTGGCGGCGTGCACCACATGGTGGCTCACGCGAGAAAGATCCTGTCGTACGTTAATGACAGATATAAAACAATTTTATAAGCACGGCCGTGTTCTGCATTTTATCGCTTTCTTTCCTCTCTGATTAATACTATCTTGCGACTTTACAATTCCAGGAACGGAAATGTGTACTGTATGATGCTTGATACGCCGGTGAGTGATGACGCAGCATATGCTGAAAAAACACCGACTCTGGTCAGATACGCTTTCAGTCGTGAGCTGAACGATACAAGATGTCCCACTGTAAAGCAGTGGATGCGATCTGAGAAGACTGCGTGAATATCAATCTCAGCAGAATGTCTCTTTTTTTGAATCCGTCATTTGCGTGAAATTGGAGTTTTGTCAAAAACGTGGGCACATTTCAGAGGCGAAGCTCGCGATAAAACTGGTGTTCATGAAAGAGAACGATGGGATGTGGGAAAGGTAGAGGTAAGGAGTAGGCGGTATGTGGCAGTTCTGCGGTAGAGCGTCACATCAGCAAAGTTGCACGGCGAAAAAGTACAGGACGGTATCCAGATATACAGTAGCACAGACGCGTTGCGTGATTTTCTCCAACGGTACCCTTCATTTGGACTCGACTGAACTTGAATCTCAACAATTTCAGCTTTCGCGTCCACATATCGATTTTGCTGACACTCCGGTTACATATTATCACAATGATAACGTACGAACTAACTAATAATAAGACACTACAAAAAAACAAGTTGCTGCAACGTCCACCGAAGTACCAACACCCGTGGTTAACACGTCCAAATTTGAAACCAACGGCAGAAGGAGGGTGCTATTTTCCGGGTTTTGAGCAATTTCATTTTTTTTTCTGTCGCAGACGCACCATTTGGCACCCCTACCTCCATATTTTCATGAAATCAGCTAATCGCGAGTTTTTCCTTCGACTGCTATTACCCAAAATTATTAAAAAGACACGTTCAAGTAAATTTTGTCCATATTGTAGTGCGGATCAGTAGAGTGATGTCAAAAGCAGTGTTGTTTTTTGTCTTCCGACTTTGTGAATAAAGAATGGCTTAGAATACTTTTATTTCTGTACTTATGGTGTGGCAACACATATCGATACATTTACTCGGCTTCGGAAGCCAAGAAGAGATTTTAGTGCAGACCACACACCACAGGGCAACTGCCTGCAGGACAGGGTGAATATCGGTCGAGGAAATCCTCGACAGGGGGGTCGTACCTGTTGGGCTGGTCCATGGGGGGTCGTACTCTTGGGGGTCAGTAACAGAAGTGGTATCATGGTGCAGATAGGTAAGAGGGTATAGCGCAGCAGAAAATGAAAACATCCGAAAAAAACATGATATTAAATTTTCTTTGCAGGTTCAGTCGCTCCATTCCTCCACCTTCATGAGAAGGGCGTATTTGAAGGCAGTACAAAGAATGAAAGTGCATCCCCGCAAAGAAGAGTGCCACATGTGCGCACGCGCTGCAAAGGCACCTCCTCCGCCTATCGCTCGCTCCTTCTCCCTTAATACGCTGTTGTTAGGGACCCTGTCGGAAAAACGACAACCGTGAAGAAAAAGCGCTGGGCAAATGAAGTTGTTTTTTAGGTTACAGGAATAGCACAACACACTATGTCTACTACAATACAGTTTCGTTCGAAGGTCCCCATCATATAACACCTTTCAATCGATTCTGCAACTGTGAGTGGAGGAGGGATGCATGGCTTATACCAATACCAAATCGGATGATGACGATTGCTCCTATTCTTATTGTTTGCGTTCAAAGATATTGTTCTAGACACATTCCGAGTGTTGCCAACGAGTCACACTTGCAATGGTGAATGAGGGAGCGGATTTCCAGGTGGCCGGATCCGACCTCGATAGATCCTCGACGCAATTATCTCTTCAACCAAAAAGCTGTAGAAGAAAACTAAACAGACCATCAGGAAGCGCAAACCTTCCGCTTTCCAAAACTATCTTCCCTTTTTCAGGATCTTACAATATAAGAGATATATTGCTCTTGAAGTGGCAAAAACTCGCGTGAAAATTTCGGCCTCCTCGACATTTACTCGACGAAATTTGAGAGACCCTATCTTTCTGCAAGGAAGGCTTCCAGAGCAATTTCGAATACTTGTTGGAAACGCGAAATCCAGCTCTATCTAACTCCTACCTCAAGCTGCTTCAAAGGTTGTGAAATGGAGGAATGCAACCTTTTCATCGAGGGTGTAGATTCGGACGTTTTTTTTTGAAATTTCGGCAAATCTGACCCAGTGACAATCGCGCCGCAGCTGCCGTTGAATCGGCCTTTGATACACTCGGCTGTTTTGATATACTCAAGCAAGAATCAAGATTGAATCGCAACCCCGTGTCTTCAGGATTTCTGTGCGTTTCTGAACGAACCTCGCCTTGAGGTCACACAAAGTTAATGCCTCTTTCCTCGAGTCGATATTTCAGTATGTACACAAAAGTATGCAGCGATGGAAGACGTGCATAGATGACAAGATGAAGCGTCCTTAGCATTATTTTGCAGAATTTTTTTTGATTTGTTTTGCAGGATTTATTTTAATTGAATTAATTTGCTCTGTTAGAGGGGGTCGTGCCAGGATCTCGATTTCGGGGGGGGGGGGGTCGTACCTCTGCGACCACGTACTCGACACGATTTTCACCCTGCTGCAGGAATCTCACTCAAACGAGTGAAGAAGCTAAGTACAATTGCCTAGTCTCCTTGGGCTCGACATTGTAGATACCGTCGTATCTTGGAGAAGACAGCTCAGCTAACAGGGGTCTCTGTCCGCACATCGCATTTTAAGATTCACTAAAAGTCTTCCATCAAACACGGCAACATGGGCGAGTTGAAGCTTGTTCACATATATGGCATGAGCAAAGTGTCGCTTTTTTGGCCAACCTTGTGAATCAATCAGCTTTTTCCTCACAGACATGTCTGTTACAATTTAGCCGGCCCGTACGAAGTGAAGGCTTGGTTGGCAGGTCTGGAGGATACAGACTCTGCTCCTAGGTATATAGTAAGGCGCCACTTGCCACGATACCAGTCCTTCGGCACCGGTTACAACTTATGCTTACTACCACTAATAAATATAATATATTGTAAGTGTATATCTACAGTGGTGGCCAAAAAAGCCCCTTCACTTCCAGGACGACTTAATAGCATTTCCCCAAACTCATATCGTATGATTACATGTGAAAATCAGAGAGCTTGTTCCATCCTCTTGGAAAACTTAATAATAGCCTTTCACACGCGCGACATCAGAAGTATCTGCTCGGAGGGAGAATATGGGGCTAGGTTTGAGCTTAATGATTTTCCTTGGAGGATCGAGGTCCATTTTGGGTGTATTATTCGGCCAAAAAGGGCAGGGGCCTATCCCCAGAGATGGGGCTGCAAGACGGCTTGAAAAGTGCAGTGTCCGGCATACACTTTCACGCTCTAATGTTCTCAAGGAGCTCATCTAACGACCGTAGCTTTCGTAGTAGCGGCAATGCCACGTCAACTAAAGGGTCGTTTGATGCTGATGGTCTTTCATAACCAAACTTTCTATTGAAATACCTTCTTTTCTCTTCCATGGAGCCTGTACTGCTAGGCAACGCGCAGCAAACGACTTCCGAGTCCATGAAGACTAAAGCAAACACTGCTTTGGTCTTCATGGACTCGGAATTGAAAGCTTGGCCGGACGTGGAGGTACTGCGCACCTATATGGGGCAAAGGGGCGTAAGAAGTCATAACACGGTCAAAACCCCTTTGGCTTGCGTCCTCCTAACAGCCCGAGTTTTTTCCTGAAGCCGTCCGAGGAGCTAGACCAGCCGCTGACCTTATGAGTCACCTCAACCTTCCTTCAGTGAAGTTTCACTTTTGCAAAGTTTGTAGAGCCTGATCGCGGTCGATCACTTCACCAAAGGTTCGTATTCTGTAGCAAAGAATCCGTTCTTTGTCGTGCGTCGCAAATGATCAAAAAGTCAGGTCGTTTTCATGGCATGAAACAAGCTAGAACGCGGCGAACGACCCTTCAAAATGGTGAGCTGTCGCGGCACGCCCTATTTGAATTTTTGGGACTTTCCAGCTCTTCCCGTACAACAAGAAAACACAATGCAAGTGCGATCAGTTTAGGAGGAACCCTCTCAATAGATTTGTGCAAACGTGCTTCAACCAGAACGTTCGACTAATCGTTGGCGTTGTCCAATCTCCGATCACCACCCTCACAATCTTTAGGGCTCTCGCTATTCTTACAAAAGCTTTTTGAACAATTGCTTCAGACCATATTTATTGCGAATCTCAGCCAAGTGCATCTATAATATCTTGACCTGCTTCCTCTCCATACTGGCCTGCTTTGAGCTAGAAAAAGGAAATCATGCAAATTTGCTCTTGGAGTATGCCGTATTCAAGGCTTCAAAAAATGACAACTAACAATAAGGAACCTAGCTGTTAGATAGAACAAGAAAAGCTCTTCAAAACCACATACAGCTCATTGGCAGCTTGCTTGAATTCGTAACAAAATAAAGCGTTCAAAAACGAAACACCGAAAAGCGCAAGAACTTTCTTCACGACCTAATAGAATTACTACCGCTCAAAAATGCAGTCCCTTGCGGATTCAAAGGCCCATGGTTCCCGAAACTAAGAAACAGTGGAGCTGGAATAGGTATAGTGTATAGTTGCGATGAAGAAGAAACCAAAAAAATCGGTTCATGACCCCGCTGAATAAGACTCGACCTACCCAATGATTTTTGCACTGGACGAGCCAGTGACCAAAGCAGAAATCGTTCGATAGCATTGACTCTAATCACCTGCACCATGACAGCAAGCACGATGCTTTGTTTATAGCATATTGCATTGACAAATTACTATAATAGAAGTACCTACATCTGCTTGAAGAACTGGATTGCAAGACGGGCGGGGTTGATGTAGTGGAAAGCATTCCACATCCAAAGTGCACAGTCCAGACGGCCTGGAAAGCATTTACTGTGTTTATTGAACAGTTACGAATCGAGGGTGGCGCAGATGGATCACGCTTTCTATCCCTCCGAGGGTGGTTAATTGATACCAGACCTGTGTAGGAGGATAAAATCACCGTCTCGAAAAATGGGTGGCTATCGCACGTCATTGTGTAGGCCGTGCGCATTTGAATTGATACCAGGTCGCAACAACCCTTAATGGAAGCAGAGTTAATGGCGCCTTATGATTGGTCAGTATGCCCAATAAAAAAACCGAAAAATAAACAATTTTTGAATGGATATCTAAATATCCAGTGCAAAATCATTGGACACCATTCTAGAAAACCGTAAAAATACAGAAATACGCCCAAATTATGTTGCTCTAGTATTTCAAAAGGAGCCACTAGGAGAATTACTCTATCCATACAAGAAGAAACGCTGCCGCAAATTTTTATACATATTTAAATCAAAGTGGTGCTCATCAGTGGGGAATCCGTTGCTTCAACTTTGAAATTGTGTTGATCTTGTGAGTATTTGCGCAGCCATTGCTAACAAAGGTTCTCCAAGTGAGTCTCGACAAATTTCAGACGCGCACTCCTTACTGGCCATTCTATAAAGTCACTAAGCTAGTTTGTAACCACTGGCTCATTGGAGCCTTCGCATGACAGAGTGTGTTACTTGTCAAAAGGTAGTCTTTTACGAAATCTGTAAAAGAGAAGAGAGCAGCTGGTTCTCTGCGCCTTTCCTGCTCTCTAGTAAACTCATTCCAGTGAAGAAAACTTCAGGTCTGGGACTCAGGATGAGGTTACGCATCCACTCATCTTTAGGAAACTACCACGAAAATTCGTTGAGGGAATATCGTCGAAACCTGGCCTATATTCCTCTACTAGTGAACAACGTCATCTGAATCATCAATGTTAAACTCCTTGTTACCAAGGAAAAGCGAAAGGAACAAAATACCCATAATCTTGAAAGAAAACAAATCCCAGGCCCATCCTTGGCCCAGTCTTTCGTCTGAATTTCTCTTTCCTGTTCTCAGTTAGAGCCTATGGGTATGGCAGCATAATTTTGCCGAATGGTTCGGTTTTAAGCGGCTTCTGTCGTAGAGCTTACACTGGCTAAGCGTGCATGGTGATTTTTTCGATGTAGTCTTCGAGGTTGTGCGCGAACCCTTTTGAAAAGTCTTGTCGCGTATCACGAAGATCGCTCCAACAGAACCCTGGGCGCGCCGGCGCCTGCGAAGTCCTGCAGACATGACCCACTACGATCTATCCGTGATCGTGCGGCAACGCACGGGCCGTTCGCAACGGCACCATCACGGCCAGTCCCGGTGTTCCCCGTCTGTCGTCAAGGTTCTGCCCCTTCGTCGTCGGTTCTGCAGGCTCGCAGGGCGTTAGCCCTTAGAACTCTCATTCCTGATGTTATTCCTACTTCAACAACTCGTGGTCGATCGGCGGGTCAGGGAAGTGACCCGACGTGAGTTGGTTTGATGCGTTACTAACATTAACTTGTATTAACATCTAGCTCACAAAAGTATAAGAGTAGTTCAGTGTCATATAAACTTATAACTATTCGTGTTAGTGTCATGTAGCAATAAGGGTCAAAACCCAAAAGCTATCTACGTAGTATTTAAGTGTATTAGAAGTCGGTTATGCGGTTGCCAAGGTCAGTTAGCTGGCCGTTAGGGTAGTTAGTTCATCTTTAAGTTAGCAGTCGGCGCGGGGCTGCTAATGGTTGACCGCTTGTGCTATTGCCCTCCGTAATACAGCCGAAATTTCCTTACAAGTGGCACTCGAGCCCTGTCCTGGACCCACCGACTCGCAACAAGTCTGGTGTTTCTCCTGGTGCTCTCTTCTTTTTATTCGTGGTAAGAGTTTGGAGTCAAAATGCGGTTTCCCTGAAATTTCCAATAATGGCTCCGTTTGTCGTAGTGGAGTCATTAGGCGCGTGTAAGAGCAACGTCTGGTTTTCACTCGTGGACTCGTAACTATTAGAGTTGCCATACACCAAATGAGTGCAACTATCGCCGCTGGCCGGATAAAAAATCCAACAGTAATGGGTGTCCTATGATTTTGCGCCGGCTCAAAAATTATAAAAAAAATTTGACTAAAATACGGAAAACTAATCGGATAACCTGGTAAACTTGTGGGTATAGGTTTTTTATAAGGCGGTTCTGATTTTACAGGTTGCGATTAACAACGTTCTTAGAAGCCGAGATATTCATATTTTTGGGGGTGTCCTATGATTTTGCACTGCAATATTAGGTTGGTAACTTTGAAATGTCGTTTTTGATCAAAGATTATTTTAAGTATAAAAGCTATACCAAAGCTTATCAACCTAATTTATTTCCTTTATGTGTGTCATCCACTCTCCACCTTTTCCTATGCAAGGCAAGGAGGTCTACCTCGTAGAACTCTTCCAGGTACGACTCGAAGAAGTTAGGTACTCAAATTATGAGGTCGTCGCGGTTATCAAATTGGTTTGCTGCTAAGGAGTATTGCGCTGACCTGAGTCAGTGATAGTTGGACGGGTGCCAGGTCTGAGCTATATGGCGCGAGAGGGAGAGCGTCCCAGCCCAACTCCTCGATTTCTTGTTGCAAAATTTTCGCGACATGTGATCTTGCATTATCGTGCCAAAATGTTTCAATGACCGAATTTGCCCTTTGACTACGTAGAGCCCGACCTCGCCTGCGGGATGTTGTGCGCAGAGTTTAGCTGTAACTATATGACGCACAATCAGCTCTCCATAGTAAGCCATTCTTATACTGCTTCACCACACTGTAGCAAGACTTTTTCTCTGTGGCTGTCCGGTTTCGGAGAGGCCCTCAGCTGCCCATCTGTTGCCAACCACGGCCATCTTCTCACTTTGTTATCGGGGAACATCCTTCTGTAAAACACGCTTTCAACGAAGTCAGGAACCTTCTTCTTCTTGGAGTTATGCAGCAGAGTTCAAGTATTGGCAACCAGTACTGCTTGCTCGCGTCGCTCAGAATAGGCCGAACCCATTTTCTATCCTGAAAGGCCTTAACAGTCGCACGTAGGAACTTTTAAATTTTTCTGTTGACACAACTGAATCTCCATGCAAGTTTTGTGCGGTTTGTCGAGGACTCAATTCGTTGGCTTTCTTTATTTCTCCGTCATCTAGAGCTAGAGGTCAAAATCCACGACCTTCGTCATCAGCTCCTTTACCTCAGTCTTGGAAGAGCTGAAACCATAGCTGAAAGTGCACCAGAGACTGAGTGTTGCTGCTCAATGTTTTGCACGTAATGAGTGGGATTCGTTGGCTGTTTTTCTTTGCTTGAATATACACGCTCAGGCGATGTTTTCTGATCAATCATCTTCGAGCAAAAGTTTTGGCTCGAAGAACATCCGCTCACTGACGGCTAAGATTTCGCAATATGCGCACTGAATTGCTCTCTCGAATGGATGGTCTCCCATATTACGAGGTTGAGTTTCAGCTGAGAAACAAAGCCACTAAAGGAAGCGACATTTCAAAGTTACCAACCTAATAGATAAACCATATTAACTTATTTCAAACGCCATGCATGGAAATGCGATGTG
The DNA here is from genome assembly GCA_036418205.1 of Ostertagia ostertagi. Lineage (NCBI taxonomy): Eukaryota > Metazoa > Nematoda > Chromadorea > Rhabditida > Trichostrongylidae > Ostertagia > Ostertagia ostertagi. The sequence goes on from MU892536.1 coordinate 10,376, forward strand.
CCTATAACATTTCCTAAAGCTTCTTCCTTCTTTGATCCAGTCCATTTGCTTTCAGATTGACCTTCACCATTTAGTCCTTTGCGAACTACCGGCAATCCCATAACCGTAGCAACGCCACCATTATGTAGGGTGGTCTCATTTGAAACTAATTTGGAATTAAATGAATTGGAACAACGAGGAGAAGCCATTGAGGAAGAGCATCTGAAGTAAATGGATTGGAACAGAGAGCTAAGAAGCCCTCGGCAATCGACAGTCTGCTAAGCAATTTCAATGCAAAGAGGTAGTATATAACGAATTGACAACGTATTTTTTGGCAACAGTGTTTCATGTAAAGCCAGAACAAACTGAGAGGGAGCCTATAGAGAGGAAATCTCGTCTCATCAAAAGTTGCGCATGCGCCAATGCTGGAAATTTTCCCTGCGCGATTGATGAATCTCACGAGGGAGGTCTTTGATGGGGGCCCACGATTTCTCGAACTGTTTTATGCACGAGTATACAATGCGAAAATGTCTTAGAACACAGAACTACTGGTCCAGTTCCTTTAAATGGCCCTTTCAATGCCAAAAAATGGGTGAAAAGTGATCTGTGCTTCGATTCCCAGAGATGACAAAAATTTGCATTGCAATTTGACGCCTTAAAACTGGCACCGAATAATGTCAAAAACAAGAGCCAACGTCATACTAACAATTAGGCTTATACAAAACCCTTACATGTAGGCGTTTACCGAAAATGATTGGAAAATGACCCGCGAAAACACGCGCCACACCGTGGCCATTCGAACAGCGTCGTAGTACGCAAAGGAGTCGGTTGCGAATGAATTTCATAATTCGTAACTCCACAGTGCATCTAATAACACTTCCGCAGTCAAGATTCCAAAGAAAATTAAGATTTGACTGCGCCAACAATTGGTCCGGTTAATTAAAGTCTAACCGCGTCAGGCGCCGGACAACGGTGAACTTCTCCTAGGCCGATGTCAGACTTTGCGAATCGCGCGATTCGCTATTAGCCCGCGGTATTCACGCGTTGCGGTACCAGCCAATGAGTGATTCACTGACCGCAACGCGACCGCAGACGCTAGCGAATCGCGCGATTCGCAAAGTCTGACATCGGCCGCGAAGGTGACCTTCTTTCTAAAGGGGGAGGGGCGAAAAAAGAGTCACTTTGCCCATTGGCGCAATATCATCCAACTTTTTCCGTTCGTCCAATACAGAGCTCCGCTGGTAAATCAGGAGTTATACGGAAAATTAACTCTCCCTTAGAGTCCCCCCATCAGCATGAATGCAGGCACGCGTTCACCGTCTCCAGAATATGGCGTCTAATTCATGTCAATCGCCCGTCGCAGTCAAGAGAGGCTTACCATAATCGCTCCATTCGAACTCTACACTAATTCTTCAATCGATAACTGAACGAAATGATCTTTATATCTGAAATATCGCAAGAACGGCTTTTGACGGCAAGCGTTCCAAAGACTTCGTAATGGTATATGGTTTCTCGACGACCTCGTTAAAGTGATCCGTGCTTCGATTCCCAGAGATGATAAAGTTTGCATTGTAATTTGACGCGGACCTTCAAACAGGCCACCGAATAACGTCAAAACAAACGAGCGCAAACGTCATACTGACAACTTATAGGTTTACAACAAAACACCGCCGACCCCTTACGTAGCGTTCCCGAAAAATTGATCTGGAAAAATGACGCGAAAACGGCGCCAACGCGCCATCGAACGGCGTCGTAGGTGCGAAATGATGTAGGAGCTGAAAATGAATGTCATATTCGTAATCAGTGCACCTGAAAACCTTCGCAGTCGAAGTTTCCACCAAAAAATCAAGATTTTGACTGCGAAAAATTGGTTCGGTAAAGTAAAGTCTGAACCGCCTCAGGCCCGACGGTGAACTTCTTGGAAGGTGACCTTTCTCTACAAGGGGGGGGGGGGCGAAAAAAGAGTCACTTTGCCCATGGCGCATATCATCAAACTTTTCGTCGCAAAGGATGCCGCTGTTATTGGGAGTTATACGGCGAAATTATTCCTTAGATGTCCCCCCCCCCATAAGCAGAATCAGGCCCACCTTCGCTGCGTTCACCGTCTCCAGAATATGACGTCATCTGTCATCGCGCAAGCTCAGAGGCTTAAAATAATCGCTCCATTCTAAGCTGCTACATAATTTCTTCAATCGGATAACTGATGAGTGTCTTTTAGTTCTGAATATGCAAGATGACTTTTGACCGGCGTTTCAAATACGTAATCGTATATGGTTTCTCGACGATCTCGTAGAGCTCGTACTGCGAACCATGTTTCCGTGGAATCCCTTCCGATGTCGTTGGTGTAGAAAGCCCCTATATAGTTTTTTTTTGAAAGAACAGAATGTGCTCTTCAATATACAATTAAGCTCGTTCGGTTTGGTTTTTGCAAAATTTAATTAACTCTGTTTGAATGTGAGTGAGAGCGACTCTTTTCCTGTCGCCTCCTGTAGATCCTCTTCAAGGAATGCGAAATGTTCCCACCAAAACAGACAGTAGCAGACATCCCAAGCTAGATAGTCAGAGGGTCACACACAATGCCCCTGTTTGCTAGTTTTTAGCGCGAAGCTCGATTCGAAACCAGTGAGAATACTTTACGAGTCACTTACATATGTCAGGTGCAGTTTGTCGAACCCAGGTCAATCATGCGATTTTCCTTAAAATAACGGTGAAGCAAAAAATCAGTGCTCTGATCACCACTATGGCATTGTTTCTGGGAGCCGCCTATCTTGCCCCTCCCACGTTACAATTTTTTCGCCTGTTTCCGGTGAAAACCTACCTCATACGGGTCACTCATGGTTTTGGCTGGATAAGACGTTTTGGGACTAATGCAATTTAGAGCCAATCTGGAGGTGCCAACAGAAATGCAGAAATTCGGCTCGAAGAATCCGACTCATCAACCCCGATTAACCGTGTCAACTGAAGCCTACAACGCTAACCGCTACAGTACCAACGCTACCGCTCATTGCTGCCCAATGCACTTATGGAACTTCACCACTCTCTCCAGTACAAGCCACAGCATTACTGTGACAACTTTACAATTTTGGTCGAACTTCACGTTGTAGGGCGGAAGTGGTGCAGTGGAAAGTGGCACGCTTACCCCGCCCAAATTTCCGGTGTATAAAGCCCATCTTGCATGACAATGCTCTCAAAGGCAGCTTCTTGAGCTGCTGCTTTTCTTCCACCCTTTTTTGAGGTTTAATTCTGAACAACTGTGACTTCACCAATCACAATCACCCTTCCCGGCATCATTGCAAAGCAAATCATCGCCAATACCTGATTGGTTCATCTAGTTGTGGCTTTCTGTTTACGATTTACATCGAATACTTCCTACTGCACCGCCCTCAGCTAGTCTGAGCATAACTTCAGCTCAGCTCCTTCCTTTCTTTATTTCATTAACGCAGATACTGTCGTCTCATTCCAGCGTCTAAGAATGTGAAATTAATGAGCTAGTGGCACGTTTCTTGTTGATGGCGTCTAAAAAAAGAGAATTTTGATGTTGAATACACTCACAATGCTACCTCACACTAGTAAGTCTTCTCGACAAGCTTTCTAACCTGAAGGCAGTATCACCTGCAATATCTGTCGCCCTTTCTTCGCCGAGTTCCTCAAACGAGTGATAGAAACGTCCACATTCGTCCTTGTCGCCTAGTGCTCGCTAGATGTAACCGTCATCATATTTGTGCAAAGCTTTCATGCCTAACTATCGAGCCACGGTCATACTGGTGTTCATTCGACCCGCCAAAGGTTCCAATTGATACCCGCTCCGGTTCAACCATCATCACAGAGTCCATGGCGTGTCCGGTCCAACCTGATCGGCAGCATTCCTTAACTTCGACCCTTGACGGAGTGCAAGACTTTGAACTCCCCTCTGATTTGGCGTGTAAGATAATTTTAGGCATCGTTCTCTCCACAGCTAGGACAAACAGCTGACGTATTCTCGTTCCGCCGGCAGAGCCTAATTTCTTGAACGTACACGAAGAGCAAATAAGGGAGTGCAGAATCGAAGAAATGGGCACAGAACCGTACCTCCTTCGTGTTCTTCGACTTCCTCAATGTTCTCATACGCTCCCCATGCCACTCATTTGCTCGTGCTCAGATTCTGTAGCTAGGTCGTTCATTAGGTCCATTTACCGACCAAGGTACAGGTAGCTTGAGCATTCGGAGACGTTATTCCATTTAGCATAAATGGACCATCAGCACCAGTGCGGCACGTTTCTCATAGAAATTGCCCCTGCTTGGTTCAACTGCACCCCAACAGATTGGAGGCTTCCTCAGAATCAGGGAAATGAGGCCAGTCCTAATTGCTACCTTCGGCATATGTCGCACCTATGCGTAGTTCGCAGGGATTTGAAGTTGGATAGACTCTAACAGGTTGCTCCGCTATTCCAGCGAAATAATTTTTGATGGGCTGGCAAAAATAGTCAGACTGCTCGTTAGGTAGCGAATCGTTCAAGAATATCGTCCATTCTTTGCATGCAATAACATTATCTTGAGCCTCAAAACAACGCCATGTTTCAGGACAATGTACTTCACCGGGTTCCGTGTCATGCCCTTCGTCATTGTCGTGCTTCTATCGCAGGTAAGATGACTCCGGGATTAGAGATTCATCAGGGTTTGAGGAAATTGCTTCAATCATCACAGAGGGGACCACAATTTTTAGGGATCAAAGATGTAGGTCACGCCATTTTTTACAACACATACTGCATCTTGGGTATTTCCATAGTTTATGTTCCAGATAACTCCAGCTCTGTTCTGCACGTTCACAAAAATACAACCTCCTGCAGTACTATGGGTAACTTCGCAAACATGGGCACCTGAAATCAACGGTGTTAATTTTGAAGGCTGCCTCGAGTCGTGTCACGATACTCCTCGATGTGAATATATCATCTTCCATACAAAAGTTAGTTCCTATAGACCACGATTCTACGTATTTTCTTGAATTTAGTGATGCAAAAGCTCCATACAGCGCTTCACTTTCAAAAAAGGTATTTGCGTCGAATGTCTGACGTCCGCTCCTGCTGCCTCCTCATGTGCAGGACCTGTTTCCTGACTCCAACAGTACAATGTGTGCTGACGCATACGTCCTGTCCCAGCTATAGTGTACCCCAATCTGCCGAAGAATCAAGAAGATAAACGGAGGAGCAACAAAACGACGATACAGTAAAGGGTTACGCGGTGTATGCGGCGTTATGTATGCGTATTGAGTACTATAACGGAATGCGAAAACCAAATAAATACTAATAACCTTCATGTCGAAAAAATACAAGGATTGAATTTTGCGAAGAGGGGGGGGGGAACAGACAAACTGCTATCGAAAAACCAACTATCTGGAAATAAAAGATGTGTACGAAGGTTGTCCCATAATAAGTGAATCACTTTGGGCATTTTTGAAATTTAATTTTTTTCTTTTTTATATAAAGTTCTTGCTCATCTAAACATACACCTCTGTTATCTACAACTATTGCCTATACATAGGGATCTAAGCTTTGTCTGCCTCTGAAATTCCAGGAGCTATTGATCGAAGAAAGATCGGAAGTCGGGTTTGAGGTCATGTCACTTAGCGTAAAATTTCTTCCTGAAGAAGAGCGCTAGAGGTCAGACTGAGTTGTCTTTTGTTGGCACGAGGATAGGGCCACACGGCGGAGCTGGAAGAACTGCTAGCCTGAAAGTCTCCAATTTTTTATGAATATTCTCCGCAAGGTGGGGTCGAACGACCTCAGGAAAAAGACTTTGTCTTGCTTTACCTTCAGATAGAACGCGTCGCCATTATGCTGTCGACGTTTGCCTTATTCACTGACCCTAGTATTACTGGGCGGCGGTTCCCAGCGCAAGGTCCCTTTCGTGCTCACCAACATCTCAGAAGTGTCGGACATAGAGGAGGTTGGGCTTTTGCTGTCAGAACTCCCGAATCTTTTAAGCTACGCTACTGGTCCTTGTGTTAGCACACTCCACCCACTTCCACAACACTGGTGAATATGCAGGACGATCATTGAGAAAAGCAGAAGAAGCACGACGATGTTAGATCGTGTTTTGGGCTGATTCAGGCGCAGAGCATGTGAGACACAAATCCCATATTTCCAAGTCTCCACAACTGAGGAGATGCCCACGCTCCGGCATCTTGCCAAGTCGGAAGCGCTTTGGCAAATGGCAGCTAGCCTGTCCGGATACCTTTTCAATGGCGTTGGATACAGCTGTGAGATTGCCAGTGAGGGGTGATTGGAGTGTGGGTCATCTTCGATAAAAAAGCAACCTCTCGATAGAGTGAACCATAAGTGCACCGTGGATTGAGGGAGCGTGCCCTCGCCTATCTGCTGGTTGATTCTCTATGTTGTTGGCGTTTGAAAGATCCTAATCAGAAGTGAGAGAAGGAAGCTCACAAAATAGGTTCCAGAATAATTGGGGTTTTAGCCAGGCAAGGCAATATGTGAAGGTGTTGACTATTGATTAGCAATGTGGGTACTATTTGGCAAATCATGTGCCAAACGTCCAAGATTTTTCCTGGAATTTTTATAGCAGTAAATGTAAAGTGGTTCTCTAATATGGGACAGCCTAATATTTCTGAATTTGAACACCAAGAAGTACTCCCTTTATCCACAACGAGGAAGCTCCCATCTACACTAGAATTGGAGAGAACTAACCAATGATCAATCAGAGAACTAATCAATGAACTAACCTGGGGTCTAACCTTCCATATTCGTCGCGCAGTTTTCGCTGGAACGCGCGGCACTTCCTCCCAGGCACGGCAATAGAGCGTCTTTTTCGAGATCTTGCGTAGAGAACGGTAAGTCACGAGACGTCGGTAAGATGAAGTGTACATGTGCCTAGCGACTGCCCACCCTTGAGAAATGCCCTATCCATCTCACAAAATGAGAAAACTAAAGCGAGTTTTCGATAGTTCCTCTTGCTTGTAAGCTTACTGCCCATTTTCATTAAGAACTCGAGTCTGAAAGGAATATGGGAAGGGTATACATTAATATACAGTAGCGGTCAAAAGTCTTCGCCGAAATTGTTTTTCGACTGTAACTTTTTTCCGCTGAATCAAATCAATTCAAATTTTAATATGTTTTAGAGATAGTCCTACTTCACTTAAACGGCATATTTGTTTCGGATTGAGAAAGAATTAAGAATGGAAAAAATCATTTCACTAGAAATTCTCGCGTATGAGCAAATTCCAAGTAGGTTTCAAATTACTCTAGCAAGCTTCAACAAAACAATCTTACGCATGATGAATAACACTGGGCAGGTCCAATACTTTGTTAATGATCTTCTGGGTTCGCTGAAATACTAACAAGGCCTAAGTAAGGAATCAGTCATTGAATGCACTGTCTACTAGGGCAGCTTCCTCCACTTCTCTTGAAATTTGACGAGTTTCTCGCCCATATTCCCGGCTCTTATTTCCACCAAAGGTATCCCTACTCTTTCCCATAATGTTTCGATGGCGCTCGGGACATTGGTGTGAATTGTTCGCCATGCTGGCGAAGCCACTACTGTGAAGGATTGGTTTCGACAGCATGGCGCGCTTTCAACGAAGGGAACAATTCACACCAATGTCCCGAGCGCCATCGAAACATTATGGGAAAGAGTAGGGATACTTTGGTGGAAATAAGAGCCGGGAATATGGGCGAGAAACTCGTCAAATTTCAAGAGAAGTGGAGGAAGCTGCCCTAGTAGACAGTGCATTCAATGACTGATTCCTTACTTAGGCCTTGTTAGTATTTCAGCGAACCCAGAAGATCATTAACAAAGTATTGGACCTGCCCAGTGTTATTCATCATGCGTAAGATTGTTTTGTTGAATTGTAAGCTTGCTAGAGTAATTTGAAACCTACTTGGAATTTGCTCATACGCGAGAATTTCTAGTGAAATGATTTTTTCCATTCTTAATTCTTTCTCAATCCGAAACAAATATGCCGTTTAAGTGAAGTAGGACTATCTCTAAAACATATTAAAATTTGAATTGATTTGATTCAGCGGAAAAAAGTTACAGTCGAAAAAGGAATTCCAGGCGAAGACTTTTGACCGCTACTGTAAGTGCTGAGGAATTCGGGAATCGCAAAATGATGTCGGAAAAACCAGCGATCATCTTCAGAAACATTTACGGTGAATACTCACTGAGAAGATTGCTTCCTGACTTGTGATGTTGGTTGAATACTCATTGAGAGGGTTTCTAGAAAAAGTGTCCAGAGTAACACCTGTTGAAGACCCAAAGATTCGGCCTTGTAGATATGAGCTAACTTTTCTATAACTTTTCAGCCGAATCAGAATCTGGATCATTGTGCCGAATTTTCGCTTTATTGTATGCATTATTTGAATTATCATTGTCATGGACGGCTGCAATCCCGGTGAGCCGACTCGTTTATAAATATTTCAGACAACCTAGACTTTACTGGACGTAATTCGCCAGAAATCATGGGAAGTATGGAAGAGTTGTGGTCCCTGTTGAGCAGCTCAAGAACCATCAAGTGTGAAAGTAAAATAAGGGCGTCATGCGTCCCACTTGATTGTGATCTGCTCCGTAAGGCGATTTTCTCCTCTACTGGCTAAGCTGGGTTGAAAACTATGAGGTTTGTTAACTTTTGACAGCCGCTGCACGATGAAATCAGGAACTATAAGCATAGCACACGATGTCTGCTTGTCAATTGTTTACAAAACCTTTTATTTGACTATTGATGTCCTTTGAAACTGTCAAAGCACACAAATTTTGAGAAGTGGGTTGAGAATGACAGCTAAATCATGCCGGGGCAATGCATAGCGCCTCGTCTCTGCTGCAAACGCAACCTTTGCACTGGCAGTCGGCGTCAGTGGTGCATGGATCTCCTTTTTCGTAAACTACAGAACCAAGAAGATTTCCACTGAAACACTTGGCAAATGAAATGGGCCTTCTTATTTCGCAGCAATGCACTTACGCGGGATTATACTCGCACGCGGCGAATGTCATGTCAGGGCACCAATACACCGCGCATCCAATCTTGTTACTCCACTGCCAGGCCAACTGAAACAACTTCTATTCTTGTTCATCGAGTATTGTCGTTGCTTCAATCCGCACCTGCGTATAATGGCCGACGCCTCTTTCTA
>MU892543.1:0-11114 GCA_036418205.1 Ostertagia ostertagi
GAGAAGAGTAACTCATGCTGGCTCCCAAAATGTGCCCAATGCATGGGTTAACTCGAACCAGAAGTGGCCCTGGGTTGCTTTGTACTTGTCGCGCACCACTTGGGCTGCACCCATTCGCGTCATTTCCACCAAACAATGACATAAGGGAACGACACCTGTTTTGGAACGACTGTCAGCAGAAAACGTAGTTACTGCCCAATGAGCGCAACCATCAACAACATACCCTCCCTTTCAAAAAACGAGAAGAGCGTCGGGTGCAGACCATACACCACAAGTGACGACGGCCTCCAAGTAAATCTGGTTAGTAGTGGTTCATAGTGATAGCTGATTTTTGGTAAATGATAGTTGTAATTAGTGACAACTGATAGAATACAACTGCAACAGGCTAATCATTTCATTGGCAGAAAACATTTACATTTTGTGGAGGCCGTCGTCACTTGTGGTGTATGGTCTGCACCCGACGCTCTTCTCGTTTTTTGAAAGGGAGTATACATGATTCCCGTTCTAAGCTTGAACCTTTTCACTCCTTGTAGATTTTGCCCTATTCACTGCGCTCAAAAGAAAGGTAGATCCTGCACGAAAAAGAAGAGTTTCAGCCACTTTTATGGTTGGTTACGAAGCTCTGATCACTGCTATAAAGGACGCCTTTGGAAGCGATCGCATGAAGCACGACTGCAGCGTCTTGCTGCTCTCCAGAGGCGGCCAAGAACATTCCCAACACTCCAGCTCTGAAGAATTGAATGACAGTGCATCAACACCACGACAGCTCCCCTGAACAAGTTGCTGCCCTGCTACCTAACCTTTGTCTTGAGCAAATCCGAAACAATTTCAGATGGGATAGCCAGTCTGGGAGCTAAAAACTGAGTTTACTACGACCTGTGGAGGTTTGTGCTGCGCTTTCTATTGAGCGCGCTACATGGATTTCAACGTTGGTCGGCGTACTCAGAAAGAAGAGGCTCAGAACGGGCAGGGTATCGCTTTTTGACCCAAATGTGTGTGCATTGCAAAAAGAGTCGCAGTTAAGGTTGATTTAACTTCGTTAACATAAGAAACCTTCTTCTTTCTTCTGGACAATTACAGTTGCTCTGGTCGTTTACCAGCTCATCCTTCATTTCGAAGATTTCTGACTTCCAAAAACCTCACAAAGCTGCTCTTTGGTAGCAATGTCGTAATGTGACGGAGCAACAGGATTACTGGAAGGAAGCAGTCAAGAAGTGAAGAATCAATCGGCCAGACAGGAGCTGTCATTGTTTCTCGTGTGAATTTAAAGTTCAAGCAGTAACGACTAACAGTAATGGGTAATTTTACATAATATTATATAAAAATTTTATCCCCTTCTTGCAGAGGCCAGCCAAATTTTCATTCAGGTTCTAGCTCGTGAACGGAAAGTAAAGATAGCAAAGACAAAAGTAAAGCGCTAGACACCAGCGGGGGAGTGAATCAACGAGAGCCTTGGGAAGCCTGATATACTAATATTTCCGGTTTCCGAAGCAGCGTCGGAGCCACGTTAGGCAACCGTTTGGCACAAAAATTCATTAAGTTCAGGCCTTTCAAACGAAGGCCAGCTCGAAACCTCGATTACTGGGTGGCGAATAAATGCCTCGGCCAATCGCTGACACTAAAAGTTTCGCTAGTGCCATGACAGAGGTCCTTCGACTCAAACTTGATGCCTAAAAAATGTGTCAGCCACGGGGGGGAGGTATGAAATTTGATGACTACTAAAGAGGCGTGTTATAAGTAGTAACAGCTAAAATGAAACATGGGAACTGCCGCACGCATTAAGGCGCTCAATCGGAGTAAAAAAGCGGCGGCCTCTGCAAGCTACGGAGGTAATTATCCAGCATCTGGCCCCCAGGAACATGTCAGGGACTACGAAAAAGAAATGATTAGCAGCACGTACCCCGGTGGTCTCCCCTCCCGCATATGGGGCCTGACCTAAATTTCAAACGAATAGGAGAGTTTAACGGCATTTCTAATTATCCCTGCCATCACAGTGCCCCGTATTTTGAGATAGCGCCGTGCACATCGTGTATGCCATCCTGCGAAAGACTGATTAATAATCATGTTCAGCAGTTTTACTCCAGTTGTCTTCCGGGATCGCTAGGTACTCCGAGGATAAGGCAATGCTGGCGTGAGTCTGGGAGGAGAGGATCAATTCAGAGAAAAACGGAAGCTGCTCAAAGATACTCCTGAAAACAAACGGCTACCGTTCTGAACGTGAAATGATCGACTAAATAAGTGAAATTGTCCGCAAGGAACCGGAAAGTGGTGAGAGCCTACAAACTTGGTCTAGATTCATCATTCGTAGTATAGCAAAATAAGATGGTGCTGTAAAGGCTATTCGAAACCACATAAAACACCTCCTTTTTATAAGAAATGAGACCGAGCCGAGACCGAAAAGAGAAAGAATCCAGGGCGCAGAAGCAACTTACAACTGTCAATCAAAGTTCCGGCTCCCTTTCCAATCCAAGCCTAGGATGCCCCCTATCTGCGAATATATGCCCCAATCCAATTCAAAATAGCGACTCCCTTGCTCAATAACTGCACAAGAACTTTAATGATCTATCATCATGACCATTCTCGATAGAGAGGAATGAGGCCATTAGGGTCGAAAAATAATCTGCGCGATTGAAAATAGAGACGTCTCAAAATCCCAGCGATTAAAAGGTGAGCTGACGAAAGTGGAAAGTGATGGATCGCGACCAACCACTGCTCTCTATTGAACAACGACCCATTCGGCCTCGTGTCCGTGCCTAGAGGACCGCTGCTGGACGGGCCGTCGGTGCACTAATCGGAAAATTGCGCGGACATCAGTGGCCATTGGCCGGGGCTAAAGATCATCTCGCACTTCGTTTGGTGGTTAAGTGGCGGATTAGACACCATGGACGCTGTGAAAGTTACGTGGTCTTGGGTGAAAACTCGCAACAGTCAGTCAGAGAAAAATGAGGATGGGCAGCTGTGAAAGTTACGTGGTCTTGGGTGAAAAATAGCAACAGTCAGTAGGAAAAAATGAAGGGATGGGGGAGGAGGGAGGATGGACAGGAAGAGGCATCCTTATAAGGGCAATGAAAAAGCTCACTTCAATTCAAGCTGTAAAATAGATAGTTCAAAACAAAGAAGCTTGGACAAAGATTCACACTCTCCTATACTAAGAGCTAGAAAAAAATTAGAAATTCTAATTGGCTTGCACTATTCCATTTTCTGGCGGTTATTTTCTAGCAAGTTATTTTACATCCTTTCTACTATACTAAAAGTAGTTTGCAAGTAATTCGGAGTTGAATAGAGAATGATGAGAATAACTAGAAATGCTCCCTAATTCGCTGCGAATTCATGTGCCCTACCCCTACCCCCCCCCCCTACCTATCACAGATGACGCATGAAGCTAAGATTAAAATAAACTACTTCAGATGGAACCAATGTACAGAATCCACTTTCACATCAGACAAACTTGAAAATGATACATACCACCCAACTGGAAACCTTATTGTTGAGCTGCAGGGTACTGCGTTCACTGGGAATTTCTCACCGGTAGCGGTCGTACCGCAGAACAAAGAGGGAACAGGAATGGTTACTCCAGAAAAAAATGACGAAGATGGAGTTAAAACTCCTTTGAAAATACTGGAGTAGCCCCGGCTAAACGTGCTAACTTTACCCTTCGGTGATCTAGAACGCAGTGATCTCTGTGGGAATCTTCCTGCGACTCGTACATAGTGATCGTAACCCTCAACTACTTTCATGACACGCACGATGAAATCCCAAGTTGAATTTCTGACAAAGTCAAACAGGGTTGGCGCTATCGCAAGATACGGGGCATCCTACAGGACTAAGCATAGGAGGGCAGAAATCTCGAGGAAAATGAAAAGTGCTCTTGCACTCTTGAGTTTCCCCTCCTCGCCTAGACTTAGTACCGTTTATATAACGAAATTACGTGCTTTCGAATGCATTGCCCCTGTATTCTGCGATAGCGCCCTAGGATTTCCAGGAACTGGTTACTTAGCACCGCACTTGTTAGGAAGTGAAAAACATAAAATTGCATGATAGATAGCCACCTGCAAGGTACCTAAGACTCTTGAGCCAGGTACTTAGCATCACTAGTCAATTTAGGCTCATTCGAGTAGTAGTCAAAGGTGGATGTAGAGCCCGAAATTCATCATGCAAAAAAATTGGTAGCTAGGGTGGAAACACCAATAAAATGTTGTTAATCTAGGAAACAAAGAAGCCATTTTACAGCGAATATTAACGTGGATTAAGTTGAGATTCGGAGTGCACCAGCATCCTTGGTCCTCTTTCTGTGAGGTAGTTCTCCTCTCGAACCGCGTCGAATGCACTTTTGATCCGGTTTTCTGCCTCATTACTATGTAGTAATACGTTTGCATAAGTGTTTTTTGCATGACATGATTTGTGAGAGGAAAAAGAGGTCCAATTATAAGATACGAAAGATTAGCCCTTACGACCCTACTTCAGCGGCATTTTGAGTGCTGTAGGATCCAGAAGAACGGCGGGAGGACTGTACTTGAAAAATGCACATGAAACTTCTGCAAAACTAGGGATACGAAAGGGCTCATATTTACTTTATGGAACAGATATTTCGATCTTGTAACACATATATCCAGACAAGATGCATCTGTATGAGGATACCGTTAAGCACAGCTTTGAGGAAGTGGAGCAAAGCGTAATCCTCTGTAAACCCTCCAAAGCAGTTCCCAGCGGTGGCACATATTTACCCGTATAAATAAACCTACGCGACTTGCTACCGTCCCAAGTAAGCTTGTTATCTCCCTTGGTAGTGATCCAAACCGCCGCGGGTGCTAAAAGCTTCAGATCGCACATGGGAGGAGGAATGGAGAAGTTGACAAGAACGGGTTAGAGATGACACTTGAAGGAGGACTTGCGGCCTGGGTGCTTGTGCGAAATTGTTGTTTTCAGTCAGCCAGTTTTTTTAATACGTACGTAACAGCATCAGCGCGCGCAACAACGAGATTACACGTACAGTTATGGGGCAAACAGAACACTAAATGCCATAGCAATTAGCCATACGAAATCGTCCCAAGAGGGCCATACGGGGTCGTTCAATCAAAACACGGAAGCAAAACGCCAACGGATATGTTGCTGGCATCACAACGCATTGATGTGGCAAGAATATGTTGCGCCCTGGACCAACGCAGAAAGAATCAGAGGCCAGGGTTCACAGTGAAGAAGACAAAAAATTTGAAATCATTGGACAAACAGAGGAACATACGCCAAAGAGTGCAGTTTGACGGTGATTAAATAAGAGAGCCAGTGTGGCAGGGCGAGCATAGTTCTTATCCTTCAGAAAGTTTTTTTTGGGGGTGACATCAAAAGCAAAGACAATTAGTTGCCGCCCACCAAAAAAAATTTTTCGAAAAAAGTCGAAAATGATAAAGTAGGTGTCGAATATAGCCTAGTCATAATCTCGATTGAGCGTCTGGCAAGTCAAGGCTCTAGGGAGTAGGCCAGAAAATATATTAGAAAGCATGAGAACTCTGAAGATCACTTTTTTGCGGCTCGTAAATCTCGATACTTTAAAACACCGAGGACCGGTGCTCCGGTGGAATTATTTTTTCACTATGACCCTCCCTGCTGATGTGGTCTGGGACCTACCACGAACCCACTTTTTCGCCTCCTAGTTGAGGGCGCCATCGCAACATACTGGCGCGATGTGGTGTCTTACGAGCGCTATCACAGGATACGGCAAATGGGTGCAAGTCGCTCGTACGCGGTGTTCTTCTGGGTAAAGACGGCTAAGCTCTACGGGGCAAAGAGGGCTACTTGAGTAAACAATTTTCACGGAATTCCTGTCCCTCCTAGGCTTTGTCCAAGAAAATGCCCCGTATCTTGCGATAAGCGCGTTTAGGTTCTAATTCAGACGATGTGTCGCAGTCTACGACCTACCCTCGGATCCCCAATTCGCTAGCGCATTGGTTGCGAAGGCCATTAAGGCTACGTGACCCCTGAAATAGTGCCTGATTCTTCTCTCAATGTCGTCCAGAATATAACACGCCATTAGCATTCACATCCACAGTGGCGCCTCCGCTCTCCTGACTGCTACGATAATAATGCATAATGAGTCTTCAAGCAACTCAAGCTTCCGACACGGTACTTAACACCTTGAGGTTATTGATTACAAATTGATCAAGGACATGCTAACAGAGTCGGAGCAGAGCAATATTTAACTCACCAAGTGTTAATTGGCGAGCCAGTTAGCAGTATTATTCAATGGCTAAGGTTCCGTGCAAGGGCGACAATCCCTGCCAGTAGCAGAACTATGGACTTTTTAAGCGGCATAGAAACTTTCGATTATTTTGCAAACAAAGATTTCTGGCGAGACACCTCTCTGTAATTGAACTGACCTGAAGGATTGTAGCTTTCAGGCTTAATTGACCTCATCATATCTCCGAGTTAACCGACTTTGTATTGGAAAGGAGTACCATTTCTTAGATCTATTACACCCTTTGTAGAGGAACCAGATCACGGACAAAGTCTTCCAGCTCTCCGCAGTCAGCACAGGGTAGGGTGTACCGAAAAAATATTAAATTTCCCACGAGAATTACTGGTTATCGTAACAGACTTCTCGGCCGCCAGCGCGGGGCCTCGAACGCCGCATCTCTCGTCATCCTGTAAAGGTGCGCCACAAGTTAACTACTGGTGGCCCTTTCGCCTACCAATTTCAAGTTGCTGCAAAATTACAGTGCGCGTCAATTGTATATGCCACCCCCTGATTTTTTCAGTTTTCTGACTTATTTGGAAATTTCGTAAATCGGCATAGCAACCATCGTTTTCGGCGTGTCGGAAAACTAAGAATGGTGTTGTTTGATTTTGGTTAACGCGTGGATTTGAATTGCTCTGTTCTTTTGAAGAAAATGGGCCGCGTCAATTGCTTATGCCATCCTAAAGTTTCTTCAGAATTTCTCATGTCTCTAACGCTATTCAGCTACGGTGTGCATGTAATACAAATGAGGAAATCCTCGACTTATGCAATGCACACAAATGGTGGAGCATTTATAACTAATTAGTTCGGAATATTAGCCCTAATACTGGACGGTAGCAGCATGAAAACGCTTTATCAGAGAAAGTGCTGTGTGCTCACTTTTGCGATCGCGCTCCTGCTGCTTATTGTAGAACTCATCGAGGAGTGTATCCAGGCAAAACTGGGGAAATTGAAGTGCTCAAGGAGCCCTTAAATTCACATTTTCCCGCTTCGAATCCGTGGTCAACTTTATTTGTGGTCTTGGCTCCCTGCGAAGCTCGAAGCGTTCACGCTCACAAAGTCTCTTTTTAGAGAGAACATGACTCGTACCTACTACCCGTCTGGTACCCATCACTGAACTCGATCGAAGTTTTCTTATCAAGGCGATGCAATGATGGCCCATGCCACCACTTCGGTGTCCCGTTCAAGTTACAACTGGCCCATGTCATCATTTTCGCTCGCTCGGTACGAAAATTTTTCCAGAGAGAATCCGACAAAGTTCGGCGATGGGTACTACGCGGATTGTGAGTGCAACTCATATTCTCTCTGAACAGAGACTTTGTGAGCGTGAACGCTTCGAGCTTCGCGGGAGCCGAGCCGAGACACAAATAAAGTTGACCACGGATTCGAAGCGGGAAAATGAGAATTTAAGAGCTCCTTGAGCACTTAAATTTCCCCAGTTTTGCGAAATGACGCCACTGTACACTGTCCGTCGACTAACCTCTGCAACTCATTGTAAAGGTTCAGTCGCATCAATGCTACTACGATCCAAGAGAAGTTAGATCGCGTATCCGCAGAAAGAATAGCTGGGACATCAATCTTTGATTTCCATTAATTCACTATTGGTCATAACCTGGCCGTCCTCTGGCTGTGTAAGCGATGCATTCCCGAGCTTCTGAGCAATTCAACTAGGGCACTGTCCACTTCAATTTATTCTGGGTTTCTCTGAATCATTCGTAAATATTTAGTCGCAACGCATATCATAGCACAGCATAATTAACGCCTACTGCCGAATGTTTATGCTGCATTAGTTGAGAGGCGTCAGCCGATCAACTACTTTCTTTGAGGCTTGGACCCTTCCGGCTCTCAAGTATCTGACAAAAGTACTTCCAACACTTCACAGATTGGCAGCAGGAGCAAACCATTGTTAAATATTGTTGAACAAATCCAAGAAAATAAGAAAATCAATAAATAAAAAATAAATAAAAGTAAACAGAGAAGTGCACGAGAAGGACGAAGAGAAAGAGTTCATCCTCATCATCTCGATTCACTCTCATTTCGACCCTATATTGGAGCCAGCTGCGGAGGCTGAACCCAGCGCCGCTTCGATTGACAGAATACGGTAGCAATGGCCAGTCAGGCGCGCGCTGCCAAAATGCCGATAATAGGGAACGAAGACCGTCAGTTTTTAACAAGATCAGGCGCATTCGATGGGATCTTCTGTTGATAATGTGACTAACTTATCGCGATTGCGTGGCGCATACCAAAGCATTATAGATGGCGCATCGAAGTAGCGGTTTTTTCCATTTTCACTTCTATTATTCAATTTCTTTATTAAACATAGGAGAACAAAAAAACCTGTTGTAAGACTTATTTTAAAAAAAATCCTCTCAAAAACAGACTTATCTGATAAGAAGGCTTTGCTAGAAAGGGGTGCAATCAGTTCTTGAAAATAAAACAGAAATGGTGGTTGTCCTTCATTTTGAAGGTGAGCAGGGAGTGGTTATAAAAGCAAGCAATTCAGTGATCGACCTCTTTAGGATGCGCCATGCATTTGCTTTGCAACCGGGATATTGTGAACCCATCTACATATGTGTGCCTTCGAACGCGTAAATAACCCAGCCTTTGGCTTCAAGGGACTGTTTGATGGCTTTTCTGAAAAAAAATCACTCCTATCATCTAACTGGGGCGCTTGTTGGAGTTGATGACAAGTGGCACTAGTCCGCCCCCCCCCTCCCGTGGGTCAGTTCCGGGACTGAAATTCGCCTGCAGCAATTCCTCTTTCAAAGGATTATGTGGGAGCATAGAGACGTTGGCCTGTTCACCGGATGGTTCGGCAAATTTAGATTGTGTGAGAGCCCTGGCACATTCAGGGCTCCGATCGTTCTTCCAGTTCCAATGAATGACGAAACCCCCTTCTTATATGGGTTTCAATACGACCCCTCACCACCGCTAGCCTTGGAGAAGTCCCCTATACAGTCCCTCCCCTCCTACTATGGCCCTCACGCTGTTTCTATAGGATATACTTTTGAGGAAACTCAACACCAGATCAATCCACCCATTTATTTCTCCAAAACATACTGGTCAAACGAGGCAGGTGGGAGCTTCTTCCGTGAATTTTTGATCTTCCAAATTATCAGAAACAAGCCAATGAAGATCCCCCTCAGCCCAAGTTCCAAGTATTATTCGACCCAGTTTTCAAACTTTTCACCTTCACCCAATGTGCAACCTCTTCGTTGAGACTGCACAACGCACGGTTGACTCCTGGCCAAGGTTTTGGGCAAATCCCAAGCACGCACGGCGCATCACAAAATTCAGAGCGGGCGGCATCCTGAAACGTGTTGGAGCACGCGCTGATATTAAAAAGTTGATTTTAGAATTTTATCCAATTGAATGGCTGTAAAAAGTCCGGAGCACCTAACTGAAACTTTGGGAATGCTCTTTGGCAGAACGCTGAATAAACAATGAGCAGAAGGGCGATAACAATGCAATGCTATATTCACTGTTCAAAAACCGAATCAAATTTCCAGATGAGTCAGAAATGTTCTCATAAATGAATCGATGGTTCCAAAGCGTTCACTACTCGATTGAATTGATTACATGAGCCAGAGTATGCCACTCAAAGGTGACGTGGCTGGGGCTAATCGGCTTTGCGAAACTGACTTTTTAGCGTGATAAATTGGCAAACATACAGAAAATTCGATAGAAAAGACGGGTGAGAAGGGACCACGCCGAGGTAATAACGGGGAAAAGCACAAAATTTTGAAATTTTAATGGCCAACGTCGACCGACCCCGTTCTAGGATGGGTCGAGAATTCGTCCTGAATCCGAAATCGCAGAAAATTTACAAACGCCGTTGATCGCATAGTTGATCATAAAGTTAATAAGGAGGTTAGTCGATATTAATGTGTTGCACTATGTATTGTCCCTCTGAAGAAATCCTAAAATCTCTCACGTAAACCCAGAGGGGAAGTGGGGGGGGGGGGTGGATAGGTGGGGGACAGGCAGAGGGTAGCTCTCAGTAGGCTAGCAAGATTTCGAATATCACGGAGAAGCAAGGACTACCTTTCCTTTTATGTGTGAATTCTACAAAATTTTGCTTATCTTGAAGAAAGTCAAGGTAGGGCTCATAGCCTGAGACGGGGGGGGGGTGGACATTCGAAAATGGGACTTTAAAACCGCTTGTATTTGACACTAGGACTAAGTTTAGGAGGGGGGAGGAAAGGCCAGAGAGAATAAAAATTACAAAACTCATCCTCCCCTAAATCGCTTCCCCTACTTATGGCTTACAAGGGGTTTCAGGTCAAGCCAGGCTTTTTCAAAACGGTTTCTTGCATTTTTAGGGATGCATGTAAGGAGCACAAAGCCATGTTTCATTTCGCTGAACGGTTATAGCAGCACAAGAAAGATATAAGGTACTGTTAAGGGTTCGATCCCCCGTGGCGACTAAATTTTGCATTTGGGTTGGCGCCTACGGTTTGGTGCCAAATCGCGCTAAATATCAAAATCAGATGTCAAATTCATCGTCAGGACCATTTTGAAGCCAACAAGTGGCCGCCAACCTTGATTGCAAAATTTCGCCGCGGGGATTGAACCATCAAGGGTATCATTCACCACTTTTTTGATACTACTAAAACCGTTCAGCGAAAACGAAACATGGTTTTGTGGTCCATACATGCGTCCCTACAATATGCAAGAAAACCGTTTCCAAAAAGCGCGGCTTGCCCTGAAAGACCCCCCGTTAAGTCCCAGGTACCATAAATGACTTATTCACTGGAATTCCTGCCCGATCACATGAGCACCTTAGAATTTTTAGAATCCCATGGAATCGAGAAACGTCAGAAGGTGACATCTAAAAGGAAGGATGATTGGGAAGGAAGCGTTATATCCAAGAAGGGGTGTGGTT
>MU892545.1:0-10100 GCA_036418205.1 Ostertagia ostertagi
CTTCCCCTACCATGCACCTTACCATGACGTCATTACCATCTTACCCTTACCGGCCAGGGGGTTTTCGCCGAGCCAAGGGTGCAAGGCCCCGGACGGACAGTCTGGTATTATGTAATAACGTAGTGCATGAGCGTTGCATCAAGTGTTGTCTAAACACCACGATCGCGCCAAAACCCCTTGACCATCGCGACTCCTTCGTGTCACACCCTCTCTTGCACCACAATTCACCCAGCCAACACATTCACGCTTGAAACCTTCTTGAACTCCAGCGATTCCGGTGTTGATCTAGCCGAGGAAATTCTGCCGGTTGGAGAGTTTCGACAGAATTCCGACTTTTACATTTGATTCTTGCCTTTGGCACCGCGCCAACTATTTCTTGATATCTTCATATGATATTCTGTGGCTTATTTTCTATATTGTAGAAATGCCTAAGAGAATTCCTGAGATATTGCGATGTAGTGATTTTCAGCGACGAGCTTCCCTGTCGCCGGCCCTGATTCTTGCTTATGCTTAGGGCTTAGGGTTACGTAGCCCTCCAATTTGGTGGCACATTGTACTGAAAGTCTCATGCACCGATTTATCAGAACTTTCTAACGCTTTTTTATCACTCAATTCTGCTTTTGCAACATCACTTGGTCCGCTAATATTTGCCATAGGACAGGATTTCCTCGGCTCTTCAGCTCCATCCCATCCCTGAAGTAGAGTTCCTACCAAAATGTCGCCGGAAGTGTCTCCTTAATTGGTTTTCTTCCATTTCCCTTGCTCCCATTCCCAGTTCCTCAAGAGAGAACTGCGGCATTGGCCATTTTGTACGGAATGTTTTGGGCATGGCCATATCTCCGATAAAAATTAATCCTTTTTTGCGGGATAGGCTCCCACACGAGATCCCATGCAACCAGTTATCGCCTAGTACCGCTCACCTATTGTTTCTCGGGTACCCTCGGAACGTCTTTGATACGATATACGGTGAGGAAGTGTTTACACAGTGTCTTCCTTACTTCGGAGTAGGAAAAGGCCCTGGAATTGCTCCCGAGGTCACGAACCTCCCGTGCGCGACCACATCTAAACACTTGTTCACACTAATGTGCTCCCTAGTTATTCGGTAATGAACCTCACCTGGGCCTAGGTATCCCAGACCAACCAAACTCATAGCTCTCTCAGGGGTTATAATGGTTATAATGATTATAGTGCTTACAAATGCTCGGGAACGAGAAGTGCGGGTTCGATTTCCGTCTGGGGTGAAGAGTTTACCCATAACCAAATTTGTTTGCCAACCAAACAATTTGCCAAATAACCTAATTTTTGTTGAAATTGTGCTTATAATTTGACTAAAATTGGGATCGCAACCGCTCAAGATACTCTAAGGATTTACTGTCATCAGGATAAGCCTGAAGGGATTTAGTTAAATGCTTAAAAAAGGTTCAGTTTAATTCCCTCCTTCCATCGTCAATTATGATACCCAAAACTACCCCATAATACCCAAAGCTACCCAAAATTTCTGACGGGGACCATTCGCTCTTTTTATTTCCTTTTTAGGGCACCTTTGAGATGAATACTAAAAACCTTTCTCAAATCCTTGATATAAAAATTAAAAAAACCTAACTTCAGGTTCGAAATAACCTTTCGAAGCATTGTTGAAGAGTCGTTTACTAAACAAAACAATGTAACTATAAACAAAACAAAATAATTCATTTTGGTAGGTAGATATTTGGTCCAACCTTTAGCGATGGTGATGTGATGACAACCAAACAAGCATACTACTTTCATTGCCTTTCCAAATCAGCCCTCCTGGGGTTCTCAGGATCTCCTAGCCAAGTGCCAGATCCGTAGATGGGCACTGTTTGCATGTCACACGGTGACTGATAGAGCGATGATGGTTAAGTGTTTAATTGACTGAGAGTTGTTATGCAAATTCGGCAGTGAAAGCGGCGCTCAGCCAAGGCTATCCTGGTCCGAACATCGAACGTTCCACTCCAAATTCCATTATTGGCATCAAATCTTCTCATTTTTCAACCATTTTTATTGATCCTTTCCCTCGTCTCTATTTTTCGCCTCTTATTCATAAACATTTAAGTTCTGCTTTGTTGTTTGTTGTTTATGTTTTCAACGTTTGTTCAAGGTGGAGAAGATGCGGATAGTTTTATGCCTCTACCTCGTCACATGGATATCAGCCGGGATCATCGACGATCTCCCGCATGTGCTCGAGTACGGTAATGGAGGGCGAAGTGAGTAATGAGTAGATGTCTTGTTCGCGAGATTACGTGAGTAATTACTGGTACAGGTGTGACAAAACGACAAGTACTTGCAGATCCGCGAATACGATAATTTTGGCCGGCCGAAGATCTTCAGCGCTGTGCAACTCTCGATGGCATTGCACGAAGTGGCATGTATGACCATAAAGGTTCGCCTGTTTGATTTATGAGCTCCATACTACGTCATTTGCCCGGTATTGCCGTAATGAAGCACAGTTACATGCTCTGTTTAATGGAACAATTAGTGTTGTTCCCTCTGTCGCACACAGAAAATATGGCGAGGTCCTCTAAAATTTGCCCGCAGAGCAACGTATTTCATACCCAGAGGACTAGGAGACAGAGCGGCTCGGGGGCAATTCGTCGGTCTGTGGCGTCGCGCACTTGACACTTCTATTCAAGAAATGAGAGTCAATTTGATAGGCAATAATTGACCCACTCACAATGACCTCGTGACCATACGTGCCGTTGTGTCCCCAAATCGCGACTCAGTGCATTCAGCGAGTTGGGAAACAGCCATGTTTTTCCTACTGGGCTCGCGTCTTAGTTTTTGGCACAAGCAGTTGTATCACCCGTCAGAGATGTGAAAACTGAAATGGCGCTTG
Organism: Ostertagia ostertagi; assembly: GCA_036418205.1. Taxonomy (NCBI): domain Eukaryota; kingdom Metazoa; phylum Nematoda; class Chromadorea; order Rhabditida; family Trichostrongylidae; genus Ostertagia; species Ostertagia ostertagi. Next base: position 2,855 of record MU892545.1, read on the forward strand.
ATCCGCAATTCCGCAAAGGCATACTCAGAACACAGTCCAGCCTAGATAGGAAAACTTCAGAAAAAAAGAAAACTTTGATCACGGCATCCTGAAGCGTCTCCTCCCACATGAGCTAAGTCCAATTTCAACACAAAAAAACGGTACAGGAACGAGGTTCTGACTGCAGACTACCTGACAGCACCCACATGTGCCTGCGATAGCGCCTCAGACCATTCCACGAGAACATATAAAATTTCCCAGGTGTACATCATTCGAAATGGGGGGGGTTAAAGGTGGAGTAGAGGGAGCCGCGTACTTCCCCCTGTGCATGTCAGAGTATCAAAATCCACGTATTCGCACTCTCGTCCGGTCAGCCAATGCTCTCCCCGTCGAGATTCCGTTATTTATCGCAGTTGGCGGCTGAGCAAGCACTTAGAATGAACCAACTCAGAAGAACATTTCCTCCCAGGTTAATTGTGTAAGCCCGAGTACCGCCTTCAATACGAACGAAGTTGCATTCTGTGTTGATTTGATTCGTGTGGCATTTTGTTAAGGAGGTGAACGCTTCCGTCCACTGTTTACCGAATCATGTGTTCTTTCTAAAGCTCGAGTTGCTCGTGTCGGAATAGATAGAAAACAGAATAAATGAAAAAAAAACCAGATGAAATCATGGACCATCTTCGGAATTCAGAAAGTTTGGCTTGCTTTAGATGAACGACAGTGAGTCATCCATTCTTCACACGCTGGAATTCTTGCGGTTGGAACAGCATCATCCCGTCTCTGGTGAGTATTGCGCCTTAGTCCCATTTGACCGCTGAAAAGGATTGCTTATTTTTACCAAACGCGCTTATGTACTGGTTTGAACGGGATATGCGCCAGACGTGCTTTAATTTTGAACTATCATATGGCGCACGAGGCCGTAAGGTATGCTTCCCCGAAGGGTTGGGGGACGAAAATCCCTTTGAATTTTCTCTGTCTTCCCAACTGGGATTGTCCTGATAAAGGGCCTACATTTAATGTGTGTGTAGGTTAAAGTAAACATGCACTGAAAATGAAGAAACAGTATCGTTCAAAACAAATAAATTTGAAGGGGTCTTCCAACCCTTTGGGAAGCATACCTTACGTCTCTAGGAGGCCTAAATGAATTATGGCAGACCCTTACCTGAAGCATTCTAAACCCATGGCGCAATTATTGTAGCACCCATCGGAACGACAAGTCTTACGTTCTGTTTGCATTTGTATTTCTTGATATCTTTTGTATCTTCTGCACATATGTATACTAAGAGTTTTCTTGCCTTCCAGGGATGTACCAATTTGGAATTCCCAAAATCACCTCGTCCTGCATTTGTGACTGTGCTGGAGGTGACACGCCATGTAAGATGAACGAATACAATTATCGGTAAGTCCCCTCAGTGGACGTCGTCATTGTGTTCATGCTTCAACCGAGGAATTCTCCATTTAGGAACTGCTCATCAGGTGCTCTTTGCTACCGAACTTACCATCCGGTACAGTCGAATGTCGGTTGTCTCAGCGAGCAGAAAAGCGAAGCATGCTGTCAGCTGCGGATCGAACCGTTTAAAGGACTGGATATTCACAGCCATTAAAATCAATCAGCCATCTACAGTACTTGTTTTCAGGTAAAGCTACAGATTATTTTCCGGAATATTTGAGAACTGTTACCGTAACGAACGGATGTGACCTAGTGGGACGAATAGATGTGGTGGCAAGTGAGGCCGCTTCACGTGCGCGATGCGAGGTTCAAACTTCTGAGTGCATTCCAACCGGGCTAATCGAAATTTTCACCTTTTCGGGAGCAGTGGTACCCGACAGGAGGCCCGTCGCGCGGCAAGAAGGCAGAGTCAGCGGACGAGTCGCAGCGCGTGATGTGCGATGTAGGACGTACAATGGTACATTCTATTTAACTTGACGCGAAATCACTAGTACGCGCTGCGACTCGTCCGCTGACTCTGCCTTGCTTGCCGCGCGACGGGCCTCCTGTCGGGTACCCCAGTACCGGTTATTCCTTACCACACTCATGTGAGAGAACAAAACATCTACTCTCACTTCGGCTAGCCGGCGCATACTGACTATAAATGATCGCATTCAAATGCTCGTGCAGCTCTAAAGAAGTCGAATCCATGGCGCAACCCAGAAGGATTGGTCGAAGTGAAACGCCTATCACTTTGATGATTTTCAGGTATAACATTTACGACCGCTTCAATAACCGATGGCGGAAAGCCTCTGAAGAGGTGGTCGAAGTGCCGATGAATCGTGGCATTTTCAAGTTCGACTTCAACAACGTGCAAAAAATCGAAATGGTTGTCTCAGGAAGTCGTCCGAATAGAGAAGTTCAGCCAGGAATGTACTTCTTCAGAGAAGGTAATGCATTTTTGATTCCGACGCATAAGCTTATATTTAAATATGGTGAATTTCACAGGAACACATGAGCTACGAGGGTTTGTACCGATAAATGACATCGGCGAGAGCAGTTTGGAGAAGCTCGGTTGGATGCGGTACGCAGATGGAAAATGGGACATCCGAAACGGCCTGGTGAAAATCAAACAGGCACATGTAAGTCTATTATCAGTTCCCTTCATTTCCGACATTAGGTTGACTGTTCCCTTTTCCATCTAGGGTATGTTGCTCTAATCCCGACTTCGTGCCGCGCCATCTTGTTCTGATTGCCTCATACGAAATGGCGCGGTATGTCTACGCGTCAATTTATGGCGACCAAAAGCAACGCAGTATGTCGCGTGCGACGTGCTGGGGGAGGGGGGAGAGGCCGAGGATGTAGCTACAGTTTTACTGTTCTTTGATCCAATAGGTGACTTCAATTCGTTTTGTGTCACGGACTTCACTGCCTTGCTACCTTTTCTGAACCCTCTTGAATTCTTGCTTCGCGGTTCGAAACTGAATCTGATTGAGTGACTTCTCCCGTTTCAGCGGAAAAATAGCATAGCACAACGGATACTTAAAGGCACACTCCACCACCAATTTCGTAGGCCGCCGCTCAAACGCTTGAAATGGATTTAGAAAGCGAGTTGGACATGGTGAAGAAAGGAAAAGAAAAAAGAAGCAATCACAAAAAAAGCACTCGCGAAGGCAGAATCAAACACTGAATATAGAGACCATTTCTGTAGGCTTGGAGGGTTGGTAACCGGACAATTACGGATGTATGGATCCGGTGAGAAGGAAAGAACCTGAGCATGGATGCAAACGAGGGCGGATTTGACCTAAGCTGGTATCTATGTACTGGGCGGGACACTGGTGCTGGGTGGTGCCCCGTAAGCATTCTTGAGCTTGAACTCCTGCTGTTGGGTGATGTACCAGGCGTGACTATTCATAATGTGTGCTGTCTGCATTCTGCCTTCTTCGAGATAGAGCTCACTTCGGTGATGGCAGTCGTATCCCCCCTGGTTACTTCGATTTGCAGCAGCGTGAATGTAGCCGTTGCAAGCAACAATTTACACGGTAACTATAATGGAGAGCGTTGGTCTTGATGTTCTGGAAATGACATCGACGAAAGCTACGACCTTGGTAGGTTATGCAAATTTTGTTAACAGAAATCCGAATAAAGTGGATATATGGCACTCGGTATATCTGAACAAGTTTCTTCATATTCAATGCCCGTTACACACAGTATTAGCTAGCAGATGACCTTAAACTTTGTTCGGAGTTTATCACCCTGAGCCGCGTGCGGTTGCAAAGCGGCAGTTTTTCTCGCTGCACTGCAATCGCAGTCACCCTGAGTGCGCTGAACACATATTTGTTCGCACTGTGCTGTTTGAGAAAATGAGTAGAATTGTTCATGAAAGAAAGCAGAGACATATCAAGGCGCCTCCGCTTGTTTCCACATTGGCAAAGCTGAAAGATGGCGCAGCAAATCCGTGGATTAACCAGTTTTGAAACATTATAGGCCGAGCACTGACTGATTGATCGCATGGATCGAAAGAGCTGATTACCGCAGGACGAGCTGGAGAGTAAGCATGCGGAGGGAGGCATCATTGAGTACGTCCCGCAAGTGATGCCTCACAAATCGCCTGTAAGAAACGCATTTTCAGGTGCATATGACGTCGGAGACGCGACCACACATGCTTCGGCACATCTCTCAGTTGGAGTCGTTTGAGGGAATGATCCAAGTAGATCGTGATAGCAATCGTTACCTGAACATCTCCTTCTTGGTGAGAAACCCAAACGGAACTGAATGTAACAGCAAGTCCAATTCATCGATACAATTTCAGGGATCGAAAGGAACATTGATCGGGAACATTTTCTCATCAAAAAAGGATCAAATAGATATGGCCTTTTCAGTCCAAGGTGAGTCATTACATGTCTCACAGTGACATATTCTAATCCCATTAATTTTAGTTGACTCGAAAGTGCATCACTACAGATCAATTATATCGATTCCATCATCAATCAATAGCAGTCGATATGTGTGTTTTCACCCATCAGGTGACATAAAGGGAGAAATCTGCAAATGGTTCAAGTAAGCTAGGAATAGGTTCGGTCCAAAGTTGGAACTCATTGCTAGCTTTGCAGATATGAAACTCAACGACTCAACAGCTACCGTGTTGCACATCGTTGGCAAAGAGGTCAAGGAGATTGTGGAGGGTAAGTCGATACATCTCATTGCTATCATGCAGGACGTACCCACGGAAATCGGAATACGGAACTAAACCTGCAGCGCAGTCACCTTGGAGTGACAACCATTAGCCAGTCAGTACAGGTAGATGCGAATAAAACGATAAGAAATAGAGTTGCTGGCGCTGACCAGTCACTTTTTGGAGCGTGCCTCGCATGCAAACCCTACTCAGAATCTCAGAGGTATTTGAATGTGTAATTGGCCCACAGATTGCCGTACAGGGCCACCCCATGTTCAGATCTCCATTCTTACCCTCGCTGACGGTACGGTAGCTACAGCTATTCACCCAAAAGATGAGAGTTGGACAATAGAACGATGTACTGCGGCAGAGCAGCATTTCTGAGTATTCATGAAAGATGAAAGCATTCTAAAACCCAAACCTGAGCGTATGGGTGGTCCAACCAGATGTGTATCGAGGGTTATAATATTTTGATAGAATACAAAGTTTCAGGGTTCATGATAATGACCCGAAACGCGAGACTTGGAAGGAACTCAATTTCCATTTTTCATAGGTACTAGTAGTACTAGGGAGAGTGTTCACCTATTCTCACCCACAATCGTGAGCTTAGAAGGAATAATAATTGATTCGTCATTCGAGGGACAAGATATCAAGAGACCATAAAGCTCCGCGCTGAAAGTATCACTACAGTAACCCCCCGATTTTGATTGTTTCAAAACAAAATTCCATACCTTCACGATCACTACGCAAACAGATTTATGGGTGTCAAAACTGTCACGTGCTGGTCCGGCCAGTCGCCCACACCGACCTGTTTCAGTCCAGTTTTTATTTCTCTACAAATTTCAGTGTCAATTAACAGAACATATGGAAAACTCACTAAAAGTAAGACATGAAGGGATGTGGTTGCAAGAAAAAACAGGTCCTTGTTGCTACAGTATGGTACTGGGTGCTCGATAACGAGTGGCAGATTGCTTGGTGTTGATCGAAGCACTAGGATGCGCCACTTCCTCAACTTGTACTCAGAATCGTGGAAGAAATTGAATGCGTGTGGGCTATCCAATGACCAAAATCAATTTGATCTAGCTAGTAAATGTTTTCTATCATAACATTTGAAACCAAGAGAATGACTTTCAAAACATAGGAAGCTTGATTAACTGGCCTTGTTCTGATCACTGAGGTCATCGCGGATGTATTAGCGCTCTTTCTAGGCCCGCTACTGCACCTTCCCTCGGAGCAACAGCGCAACTAAGGGCTGTGTCATCGTCACAGAAAAAGAAAAACAATACTATTCAATACTATTCAGTATTTGAAATATTAATCGCCAATGACCGCGGAAGGGAATTCCCATCCTTCAATCTGCGTCAATTTTTTTGAAAGGGTGTGGCGCGCGCAAGATGTTGGCTTACATATGCGCATAGGCCTGGTTCGCTACGATAAAACACGGCTTCTTCCCTTTTCGCGAAGTAAAAATTTTTCGTTGCGGTTAACCTGCGTAAACCATGATCAGGGATAGACTGGATATCAGAGCGTGAAAGTTCGGCTCTGGCGAAAGTGGAAAAGTCGCTTTTTGTCCTAGCGACGCGCCCCCTTGCGCGCAATACGTTGCCTCAGGCAGGAACCCCACCTGCCCTCTCACTTTCCATGGCATATAATTTTCAATAGGAACGTAGATTCCAAATTTGGTGATTCGTGTATTGTTGTTAACTTTTGTAGAATTGTTATGTTAACGCCCAGCTTCAATCCTGCTTCTGAAAATCAGTGCTTTCCTTCTGTAGGTGCAATGAACGTGGTGTGGAGAGCTTCTTGACGTCGTTGGATCCTCGCCAGTGGTTCAACGGCATCTCAACACCGGTCGAGGCCTTTACAATGGCCGTCGAAATGGTCATCGTCATCTGCCTGGTGTTGCTTTTCTTCGCCATCTGTACCAAATGCCTTATTCCCCTAGTACGATGTACTTTTTCAGTCAGTAAAACGCCAAAGAAATAGTCACTTCTAGCCTATTGTGTCTTTGTTTCTCTGCCTATCGTTGCCAAAACCCTCATAACTTACCGGTACTTTGCAAGCATTATTTATGAATACTAGCCAAGCTTGCTAAACATTCTATTGATCTTTCATTTCTGTACTTACGTTTGAGTACAATTTCATTGTTTCTAGCTGCTTTCATGCTCTATGAGCAATCTTCGTTGCCAAATTCCTATGTGATATATCACTCAAGTGCTTTGTACATTATGTTTATCGATCCGGTTGCCTTATTCAAATTGTTTATATCTGTGAATACTTGTAATAAGATTTTAATAAGAATCACTGCTGATTACCGAAGTATAAGATCATTAAAAGCTCTTTCCAAGACTATAATATGTAAGTGTTGAGGCTGAACTATGGAATGGTAGGTGTTGTATGACCCTGCAGTAAGAAAGGACTGAAAAAAGGACTGTCGATGGGGCTCTTTTTTGAAGTGATCGTCTACGAAAGATCTAGCGGTCCTTCTTAGCTCGAAAACGTCAGGTTTCCAAAGAGAAACAAACCTACGAACATCTCAGCGTCTGTGGACGGTCGCGGGTAGGGCGGGAGGAGACAACGGGACGCATGGAAAGAAATGCGCCTTGGGACAGCCATGATTCAGGTGACGCACTGAAAGAATCGAATCAAAGCGTTGGATTCAG
>MU892550.1:0-25176 GCA_036418205.1 Ostertagia ostertagi
CAGTAGGTACTTTCGAACACCTCCAAACCCCCGACAGCTCGCCTGCTGGTTATCAAGCGATTTGATCTCTTACAAGAGACTTTGGAACTTCTTACCACTGCTAAGCTCTGCACGACCCCAGGGATTGCAAGTTACCTTAGTTGTCACATTGTCTACACTTACCTACTCTGAGTAATACTATACAGCATAACCAGTAGTAATCAGCCGACCTCAGTGAGCTTCACCTTTAAAAGACTTATCTCACGTTTAAAATTCACAAAAATGCAGACCAAAGTAATGCCCATGGACAAGCTCAATTTACTTTCCAATTAGTTTCCAAATTACAGTAGCGGTCAAAAGTGTTCGCCGAAACGGTTTTCGTGCTTCTCTTTTTTTCCAGAAAAAATCAATGGTGGCCTCGAAATTTTTTCTTTTGAATATCCTGATTCTTTAAGACTTGAGGATATAAAAACACTAGAAAACATAGTATATCAATCTTTGGAGGGCGTTGCTCAAGCGAGAAAAAATAATGCACAAAAATCGTTTCGGCGAACACTTTTGACCGCTACTGTAGCTGCTGTTCATCTTAGGAAACCACTAGACTCTGGCGGTGAAAACACGATCGAAAGCGGATCGCCAAGCCAAAGCACGGTTTGGTGTAGGTCTTGTTCTGTCCACAAAAGCATGCCGTACTTGTGGGAGTTGAATTCTGCTCCTCAAGATGTCGTAGAACATTCACACTTACAGCCGGGAATTCCGCTTTGTCAACGTTTTGAAGGAAAAATTCAAGTAAAACATGAAGCCGTATGGCCAAACACTGATCACTTCTATGCTCTCTGTGTCCTCTTTTGAGAAGCACAAGTACCTTCCTTGAAAGGCACAACCCAGGCAGAGGTCGTGTGAACGCTTCTCTTCGGTCTGTAGTATAGACCCCTAGAGGACAATCACAAATGTGGCGTTCCGTGCACGGAAACCAACCGACAAGAGCGCTTGGGCCTTGCAAAGTAAGCTGCTGAAGCTGCAGATTTTTTCTCTTATCAGGCTGTTGTCTGGCGCTCTCTCATCTGTAGCGCTCTCTCGCCATACTCTCCTCTCCGCGCTTAGTCTCTCATTCCCTTAGCACAGCCGATTAGGAAGGTGAGTGAGCCCTTAACCTAAGCGTTTTTGACGGATTTCTTTTCCTTTTCTTACTGCCGGCCCACTTCGCACCAATACATTCGCATTCGTGTACAAGAGCCACACAATGTGATCCTGGGGCATGCCTTTGATTCAAACCCAGCCGAATGGGACGAAATTAAATCCATGTAACATTCTGGTTGCAAAACCTAATATGTATGTAAACAAGTTTGCACTGATCAACTTTTTTTGGGAATCACTTCTGGTCGCCACTGCCCGTATGTCCACTTCAAATATCCACAAGAAGTGCACATAGTAAGACGAATTCGATTTGCTGCCGTCGTTGCAGGCGTCGAGAAAAAAGTTGTCTGGCTACGTTGAATACCAATGAGGGCTTTTTCCGCACTTGGCTACGCTTTGAAAGTCATCAGCGTTTTTTGATGGGATCCGTTGGAACGCTTAGCGAGTGCTCCCAAATGACCAACTAGTTTCCGGGCGTATGTCCCCCCTGAAAGTCGTAATGTTCCGTAACGCAAGTTTCCGAAGGCGCAGAAGCTCGTTTCCTTCTATCATAAATGTTTCCTTGTGCTGTCGTGGTGTTTGGGAATTTGAAATGTTTCGGGATGTAGAAGGTGGATTTGTCGGTAATGAAGCCGCTGAATGACCAAGGCGACCGGTGGGACCGGTTGCCAGGAACTTTTTGTTTATGGGGAATTCAAGGTGAACTATAGTTTTTGAGAGCCCACTTCGAGTCCACGATTTTTCAAGCGCTATTAGGCCATCCCAACAGCGATTTCACTCCTTCTTCGCTCTTCACAATTCAGCTAATCTAAAATCTCAAATGTGTTGGGATTGCGAGAAATGAAAGTAGGTATTAGGAGTACTGTTCATCCCTGTTCCTCGTACTTCTGCAATCTCATCCTGGCTACGTCGTAGGGAATTCCGGAGAAAAGCGTTTTCTCTTCTGCAGTATAATATTGGCCTTTCCTATGCGACCTAGGCCGATGTCAGACTTTGCGAATCGCGCGATTCGCTACTAGCGATTCGCGCGTCCGCGGTCGCGTTGCGGTACCAGCCAATTGAGTGATTCACTGGCCGCGACGCGACCGCAGACGCTAGCGAATCGCGCGATTCGCAAAGTCTGACATCGGCCTAAGCCTTCACGCTGTCCAGTGTTCTATCATTTCACGTCTTTTGAAAATAGGACCTAAAGTGGCCAATGAATTTTGTATACGGATGAAAAAAGCCGCAACATGTTACGCGTCTTACGGCAGTGTGCAATCAAAAAAGGAACCGTCACGTTCGCACTTTCTCAAGAATTCTGTGACTCCCATCCCCTGTAGCGGGGTCTCGATGCGACCTCCTACTACTCCACCAGTCCTAAAAGGCTCCCCCAATACGACCCACCTTCCTCTTCTCCGACTGTCCACCCTCCCGATCATAGCTGTTTTTATATAGTATTCTGAGACCAGTCAACGCACTCCAACTCCGCCCACTTCTTTCTCTATAACGGGGGGGGGGGAAACGGCCGTTGAACGGGGTAAACTGGTATTATGAACAGAGAAAACCACCAAATTACTAGTCTTTCTCAACCCCAACTTGTGAGAATGTGACCCGCCCCCCCTATTCCGAATATTTCAAAATGCTCCTCGTTCGAAATAGTGCGATAGGACGGTTGACTCTGGTTGCAATAGCTCTCAAGTATAAAAAAGTCATTACGACAAATTTAAAAAGTTTTTCAAAGAGCCATTACAACAACGAAGACAGCTTTGGGATAAGCTGGTACAGTGGAAGTGTGAAAATAGAGAAGTCAAATGGTGTGCCTGAAGGGCACCTGAAAGCTAGCAAAAAGCCGAGGAAAAAGACCACCTCTCTCCGCCCACTGTTTTTCGAGAGTGGACGAATTATCGCGATTTGGACGGTCGAGTGTGTTAAGTTAAGCAATGACATTGGCGTTGTAGCACCAGCCATAGGAGAGATTCGCGGAAGGATCGAGCAATTATTTCTCCCGTCATTTCTTACTTATCTGCGGCTTAGTCTAGTGTAACTTACCTGTTTTGAGTGTTCTCGCCTCCCCCCCCCGGGGGTCATAAGGTTAAATAGTGTTATTCTGTAGTAGTTTCAGACATGCTTAACGCACTTCCCATGTGAGGATCGTGAAGGTTTCCCATTCTCCCAGGAATGTTAGATCTCAGTGACCCAGCCGGCGTCCATCTCTGCACATCCTCGGATATTCGCTGTGTTGTAAGAGGAAAATTTGATGTCCTACTCAAATATCACGCGCATAATTTACTCATAAAATAAAAGAATGCTCCATGAAGATGTCTGAATTCTTCCCAATTGGGAGCTTCAAAACACTTTCTAGGAGTCTCTGCCAAGAAGAACAAAGACTCAGTTGGGGGCATCCAATAGCACATCCTCGCCCACGACCCTAATTTCCAGTCTATCCTGTAAGGGGGGGGAATGGGGAAGGGATCATGTGGTAGGCAGTTCTTGCAGCTACAGACAAATTCCGATTTTTGCTGGGGCGAGGGAGTCCCGCGGAGTGCGTGAACCCCTTTTGCCTTGATTTTTACCAACCCGCCTCGAAGCATCCCTCTTCAAACAAGTGAAAAAGTACTTCATGCCAATATGAACCTGTCAACGGAAGCATCGCCCCTTTCTGGATCACCCTCCAGTTACTAGTATTTGCAAATTCAAAGGAAAATAAAGGATAGCGACTAACAAAAAAGGTACTGAACCCTTCTTTGAATTCGGTGACCTTGTCCAGGGTTAAAGTGTTAGCTCGTTCGCAGAGGAATATATCAATAAAATAGAAAACAAGGAAGAAATCCAGCTTAGTGGAAAAAAGAAATAAAAGAACGCCTGTAAAGAACGAACTCACCATCATCTGGTCAATTTCATTAAGTGGTAACGATCTAAGGTAAGACGAATGGCGCCTGAGTAAAGCTTGTTGCTCTGATGGATCGTTCGCGATACGCTTAAATCCTTGGCGAACCTGAATCTGAGTCACGCCCACATTTATTCGTTTACCGGACGAGTGATCCGCCTCGTTTCACAGCGTGTAACCAACTGTTGAAATCCGGCTATAAAAGAAGCTTTCTGAAAGTTTTCTGAAAGCCCTATATATTTTCACTTTATCACCTCGTCATGCTTTGCATAGTGTTATTCACCCAATTTTGATGCATTTGCTGGTTTTTATTGCAAATTCTCACATTTCGTATGTTTTCGTTGCCTGGCAGGTTTGTTATGGTGGCTTGTTATTTATTACGCTTGACATTTCGATAATTGTGTCGCACTTGCTGAACGTAGGCGCTATCGCAATATACGGGGTAGGTGCAATATACGGTATCCCCTAGGACTTACAAGGAAAGGCTCTCAGGTCGCCATAGCCATTCAAAAAGTGATGTTATCGTATAACTTCGTAGGGCCTTTATGAACGCTGATCTCGAATCCACCTTCAAAATCTGCTAAACGATTCTCTGAAGGGAGTTATGAAGCAAAACAGCGTAACGGTAGTGATCGGGATTTGCAGTCAAAACGTCGTAGGATCGGCCCCTGATCGCGTCTACTGTTTTGCCTTCTTCTGCAGTACAGCTAAAAGGCTTTTCAGTAGCTTATTCAGCCTAATTCCTGAAGAACGCAAGACAGTAAACGCGATCAGGGGCCGATCCGACGACGTTCGACTGCAAATTCTAACCAACCGTAATGCTGTTTCGCTCCATAACTTTATTCAGCAGAACGTTTGCGATTGAAGGAATTTGAGATCAGCGTTTAAAGGCACATCTAATGGTATACATCTCTTCTTGCTATACGGCCCTGGGCGACGCGGCGCCCTTCATTGTAGCCTGATAACGGACAGACTCCGGGGAAAATGAAAGATGGCTCAACGCACCATTGGTCTTCCGGCTTACCGCCGAAGGCATTAGCGTCGCTTTTCTAACCAAAAAAGACCATGCTTTACACACGGTTCAAATGGCATTGCATCATATGCCCCTGTATTCTTGCGATAGCACCCGAACTCCGCAAAGGTAAATGACTTACTTCTGTCAACTGCAATAGAGCAGAAGTCCGAAGAACGGTCAACTACGTCATCTATTAGTACAGGCAGCTCAGCTTCGGGAACAATAAAGCAATTGAGCCTGACCTCGATAAGTTTTTTGGAGAAGAGTGAAGGGGAAATTGCATAGTTGGGAGACAGGCGGACCTCCTGAGGGTGCTGACCGACGCGCAATTGGCAGCGAAAGATTTGACCTCGGCGATCTAGCATGGCTCACTCTTGGCGCGGTTGGCGGGGTACGCCCACCGACTATCTAATCACTCGCCGCAGGTCTATACGTGGCGAGTGATTAGATAGCAGAGAGAGCGTAGTGTTGAAGAGGGCACAGCGATGAGAGTCGCATCAATGCGCAAATCAACGGGCAAGGAAGGGGTCCCATTTCTCGGGTTCTGGGCCGTTTCCATGGTTTTTCCTTCTTTCGTGCCACTCACCATCTCTAACTTAATTTGAAATGGGTTGCTTTTTCAGCGTGAATTCGTCCTTTACCTAAAATTTCATTTTATTACAAAAGTTTTTTTGTATAGAAAAACTATTCACTGTTGAAAAAAAACATGCGTAGATCCCATGCTTTTCGAAACACTTTTCAGTTTGTGGGACTTTGTCAAGGTACAAAAGCGTTGTGTACAGGTGTCTCAAAAATCGCGCATGGCTACTATGGCGGGACGATATTGTTAGAACAACGTCTGAGATTTTCGGCGCATATTCTATCACTATTTTCAAAAGTACAGACTCAAATAGACAGCAGCTCCTAAAAAATGAGCTTCAAAATGTTTTCACACTCTTGAAGTGGGATGGTGTAAATGTTAGCTGCGATAAACAGGGCAGGGAAGTTAGGTAAGCGATGTTGTTCAGGAAAGGAAGTTCTGAATAAGTCCGCCTTGTTTTTGAACTGGAGGCGGGTGGCACGACAGTGGAGTGTCAATGAAAGGCAAACCTGCCTATGTGAACAAATTCGGGCCCAAGGACCAAACGTCACGCCTACCCATGAACCCTCAGCTGGTGATCTCTTGCCGTCAAACCCTAGCCATTTTAGGAGGAGCGAAACTTTTTGCGTTGTTGGCGATGTGATTCAAAAAATCTAGGCGAAGAAAAGGAAGGGGTCCCGCTTTTCTGAAACCAACTTTTCGCATGTAGTGGCAAGTGGCACGCTCACCACGCGAGCGGTCCGGGGATCAAATCCTGGGTCGTGAGTCGCCCGGGCCAACCAAGCCTTCCATCCCTCCGGGGTCGGTTAATTGGTACCAGAGTTGTCTGAAGGGTACGTAACTGAGTACCAGAATACTCATGGGAGATCAAAAACTATTGACTTGTACATCTCCAACCCACACTGATGCACACAATGGAAGCAGAATCGCGTTGCCGCACACAAAAAGGGATTGATCAACGGCAAATGCTGTATCCTTTTATAACTTTTCGCATCATTTCCACCTTAACACAGTTAGAGGAGAAAACTACTTTAGGATTTTCTTCTACGATTTTGTTTTAGTAGCAGTTTCCCGTGTTAGTAGTTCAATCCAAGCGAATCCTGAAAAGTGTGAGAGGCCTCTAACTTCTCAACCAAAGATGCATCACTCCCCTTACAATGGGGGCAGAACAACGTCGTTTATCAAAACGGGTGATGAAGGAAGAAAGTCTGCTCCGTGGAGAGTAGCAGGGACATGTAGGCCAATCTGTATTATATATAGCAGCCTCCATCACGGCGTGAGCGGCAGCAGCCCAGGGCGTTTCAGGAACAGTTTGCAGTACGTACTGCAGTACTTCGCGTCGAGCTGCGCACACAATCCAAATCATTGAAAGAGAATGATGCAGTGGATGGCGAATGAAGCAAATGGACAAAAGGAGCAAGGAAAACCACAAGTGAGGCTTTGAGCAAGGGATCCCCATTTCTCCTTGAAACAGGGAGGGGGCGGGGCCGGACGAGCTGTCCGAACTCGCTCTCAGCAGCTACAATCGCATATGCAACAACGCAAGCAAGGAATATGTACGATAATTGAACGATTTCAAGTAAAACCGAATAAAAAACAGATGGCATTCCTTGAAACGCGGAACAGTTACACGCAATCGTGCAAGGACGCAGCCCATCACGCGATCTTTCTCAGTGGCGAAAGGGCGGAAAAAATGGAAAAGGCGGAGAAATGCCGTTGGCACATGTCCAAGTCCCTTCCAGCGGCTTTCCAAAGGGCCTTTTTTGTGCGATACTTCTTGTGCTCTTATCTAGGACTCACGCATCTTTTCAGAAGCTGTTGTTTATACTCAAGATCCACTACGAGCACGTTCTACATCACACAACAATGCGATCTGTGACTGTCGGCTGCCCTGTCTACATGCCTCTACATCTCTGCCTTGCGCGCATAGGGTCTCTTTCGGGCAACTCCACCCATGACGAGATTATGCAGGCGTTAACATGCGTGCCCGCCAAGTTTTCGTACCATAATTTGCGGATGAATGAGTGTTATGAGCGTCGTCGCGTGGTTTGCCAATTTTCAAATCTAAATTTAAGAAAAGCTTCTTGTTCGGATCTCTGCTTTTATTTCTACATTTCTTGTATTGTCGTACTGTTTTCAGGACAGAGGCTCACCAGCTCTCGACGATGACCATACCTAGTACAAGGTGGTGGTTGCCCTCACGGTGCACTTCGCTCAAAAATCAAACCCCAATTGCATCCGCCCCTCCTAAAAAAGTCTCACATCCACCCGTGGGTTAGGCGATCAGTACGGCAATAACTCTCAAACGAGAAATCGTGATTCACACATTTCTGGCAAACGTCTACAAATCGCTTCGCTTACAACGGGCATTCAGGACATGGAGCTTCGTGAAATGGTTTTCTGAATGTTGTAGAGGCTCATGTGAGGAACACAGAACCATGGTCAATTTTTCCTAACGCTCCCAGAGATATGTCGAAAACAGCGAAAAGAAATGGTCAAAAGTCGTTCATCCGTGATGACAAATTTTTGCAACTTATGTTGGCGCCTCCAAATTGCCGCTCCATGTCCTGAAAGACCTTCCTTTTAAGCGATTCGGACATCGCAAGCTAGACTGCTGGAGAATTTGAGTTTAAAGGCAAAATTCGAGCTTTAACTGATGAGGTAATTCTACTCAAATGTGATGTAGGGGCGGAGGTGGACCGCCAGTGGAGAAAAAAGGAAAAAAATTCGTGAAATACACAGGAAATACGACCTTTTTGCTCTACGTTGCGGAAGTTCAAAAGGCCGGCAGGGAGATGAGAGATAATGTGAGCGCGGAGAGCGGTAGAGAAATCCGAGAAGAGAGAGCATAGCAGATCAGCATTGCGACGCAGACAAAATATCGAGCGGTGGGCGGAGCGTGTCGCAACAGGAGGAGCGTGTCAAAGTCCTTGGCCCCTAGCGCTTAGTGACGCATTTCGATGCGGGAACTTGGCGAGTCGCCTGCAGCTGCGTTCCATGCGCTTCTTGCCACTCTAGGGGCTTATTAGGTGGGTCTGAGCACGAACTTTGCCTTCAAGTGATTGAGACCCCAAGCCCATAACCTTTCTCGTATCCGCTAATACCTTATATAATCAGAACCCTCCTCTTCCAATCGTTCCTCTTTAAAAGTAAGGTTCACACCCAGCAAGTCTTGACACATGATCGAGATCTGAGCTGAATATCTCACTCACTCACTTTCCTATATCATACTATCTGAAGAACTACTTAAACCAATCAAACTGGCGCACATCAATATTCGCTAGCTTTATTGCTTCAGGAGAATATGTCTGAGGTTTTTCGGACAATTATCTTCCACTTTCTGTCCCCAAACACGTCTACTTCGTTTATCAGCGCATCATGTTCAGCAACAATTATCTGATGACGCTGGATGATTTCCCTGTGCTCGAAAAAGTGTGTTACGATGTGGTCATAACGGCTTCGCAAATGTGTCGCTCCCCAACCCCCGCCCCTTGTCTAAAAGGTTTTTTTGCCATGAATAATTCACGCAGTCCGAAAAAAATGTTTGAGCGCTAATTGCATGCAATTTGCGCTCGTTTGGTTTTGCTGTGACTTTTCGTACTTTATGTTAAAATATTACTCCTAACGTGTGTGGCATTAATTGGGATGCAATTTGACAGCGCTTCAAATTACTGCTAGGCGGTCGGTTTTCAGCACGGAAGATTTCTCTCGGTGTTCTTGCCCAAAACATCGGTGAGATGTTGTAATTGTGAATGAGAGGATGAAAGGAAGGCGCTATCGCATTATGCGGTAGCATCTTTTAGGGCTGAACCCAGGAGGAGGCAGTAAAATCGGAGAGATCAAAAAATGCTCAGATCTAGACTCGATCTCGTTCTCCCGTGGACTCTTCTTGTCCACGTAAGGCTTAGTCCCATTTTGACAGAAAGGAGATGTTTTACACCTAAAATGCGTTGCCACCACAATGCCCCCATATCCTGCGATAGCGCCGAAAGGAGAAATGCTCTATGGCTCTATGCCGCTGACGTTTCGCAGTATGAACAAAATGTTTCAACATTAGAAAATGGGACCGGGTCTCCAAGAGTGCTTGAACTCTACCTATTCCACGAGAATAATGATTTCTAATGCAGAGCGGCATAAATGTGCTTCTGAAAGCAATTCGAAGCATCGGCTTTTCCAAGCTGTTGCATGCCAGAAGTGGAATGGCCATCTGACCGTTCCCCTGGTAAGAAAACTTCGGCAGGCTGCTTGCCGACACAATTCGTACAACATGTGGAACGATACCATTTGTTCGGATTCTCAAGCCATGTCGTAGAAAGTAATGGGGCCTATCGACCATCTGTTGCCTGTCGTTCCAGCTAGAATGAGCAAAAGAGAATACACAGTAATAGCCACTTATAAAGTCTTACACAACACCACCGATGTCTGAAGCACAGAGATTTTACGTGGGTCTATATGTGAATGAGAATCTCGATACATTTTCTAAAGTTGTCGGCGATGAGCAGTGGCAATTCATTCGAAATGTGGTGGAGCAGCTTTTATTTGCCTCTGTCAAATGACCTGGAAAAGTGAGCCGGTATTGAACTCGTTGTTGTGCCCTCGTTCGCAGATTGCGTGACTAATTAGCCGACATCGAGGACACAGATTGATTACTCGAGTAAATGCCTCGCAAATAGGATGTGGTGCCCCTGGCCCTTGCTGTGTTCCGTCTTGGGTGGAAGTCTCCATAGTCGCAAAATTATACAGATAGGCACAGTCCCAGTTACAGCATCTTTTACGTTTTTCTTCATTCAAATTACAGTATACTCTTTCTAAGGCGTTGCTTCTCCACACGTGCTCCTTCTTCATTTTGCTCATCTTATTTTCGTTATAATTCTTAAAAAAAAATTCTCCAGCCATCCATGTGACTGCTTCCTATTACACCATCCATTCGTTTCATCTCCAGGCTCTGCTCTTCGGGCCGATGTCATAGTTTGCGAATCGAGCGATTCGCTAGCGAATCGCTGGATCCGAGCGTTGCGCCAGCGAATCGAACGTTGCACCAGCGAATCGAACTTTGCGCCAGCGAGTCGAACGATGTACCAGCGAGTCGAACTAGGTACCAGCGACTCGACCCGCAATGTACAGCTACTCGACATTATTGTTGAATGTTTTGTGTTTTTTTTTGTGTATTTTGGAGGACCCAGAACCTTAGAGAAGTCCACTTTAAAGGACTCCCCTGGGAGCGGTCATATGCGCATCGCCATACGGCATTAGAGCGCACAGACCGCAATTGCCTCGTCCTGTTGCGGCCGCACAACTCGTCCGTGTCACTCAACTACAGAACTTCAGTGATGAATCGATCTGCTAATTTCGGTCTCAAAATCTCGCTGAGTCCCAACGGTTCAAATGCGGATAGCGTCGCGGGCCTTCAGTGTCAAACCAGACCACACGTGAACGTAATAGTTGCGCGGACGAGTTGTCCGCCACATGCCGACGTGGTAGATATGGCAAATGTTTCGAGGGTCGCAAGTGCCAGGTCGCGCTATATGAGCGCGCACCCGGACGACGCAATCCCTTGTTACGCAGCCTGTGCCTTGAACGTTTGCTCCGCCACAAATTAGTGGTTGGTCGCTGGTACATAGTTCGCGACTCGCATTGGCATCAATCTGATTTCTTGGCGAAAGGTCTGGAATCGCTGGTTCCATAAAAACAGTCGATTCGCTGCACACGCTCGATCCAGCGTTCCGCAAGCTATGACGATCGCCTTAACCAGCACACCCTCTCCCCTTCTAGCCCCGCCCACCACTACCAGCCCTGCGCAAGGGCTTGCAAACCTAACCTAAACTCAAGTAGGTATGGAAGACAAACCCCGCTCATACGATTAGCGCGCAATCGATTTGAGAGTTTTCAAAAGATTCTATTTCACTACGAGGGAATAATTTAATGCTACATTCGGTAGGCGCAAATGCAGTTACACCTTACAGAGGCCACGAAGACGGTTCTTTAGTTGGTTACCGGTATACTTGGAAGTTCAAAGAAGCGTCAACTGAACATTTCAAGAAGTCTTCAGTATCTACACCGATGCTACATCGTTCGTTTTCAAGCATTCCCTTTGTTGCTGCGTTGTTGCTGAGTTGCTGGATTTGTCGATGCTAGTGAACTGTCGATCAGAACAAGTTTGGCACTGATATCATTCCCACTTCTTATCGCATTTCCAAATCCTTAATGGGGCATGAAAATTGGATCACTTTTTTGTCTGCTGATGGCTTATTGCGATGGATTTTCTTTCGCCAAACTAACGATATGATATGCACTTGAGTGGCTTTTTCGCTTTTCCAGTTCGGTTCCACTTTCTAGAAATGTCCGCTTTTTCATTCATCTGCCTGCGTTTTTGAGTGGTCACATGCCGCCGGAAGGCGGTCATCTCCTGATCCATGCTCATCTGATTTGAACGAACACCGTTATAGTTTTCAAAAACGATCTACGGAGCGCAGTGGTTTGAAGATCTCATTGAGGGTCCTACAGATCATT
Organism: Ostertagia ostertagi; assembly: GCA_036418205.1. Taxonomy (NCBI): domain Eukaryota; kingdom Metazoa; phylum Nematoda; class Chromadorea; order Rhabditida; family Trichostrongylidae; genus Ostertagia; species Ostertagia ostertagi. The sequence continues at coordinate 12,091 of MU892550.1, forward strand.
TTCATTCAGGAAGCTACGTACCCAACGGACCCTGCGACCAGGGTCGGCCGACCGTTCGCACAATTCGAACGAGGGGTCTCATTTGTGATTTCGGGAAGGGGATGGTCGCATTACGAGACTGAGCAAGGCTATCATAATGGGAACGGAGGTTGACGGAGGTTGAAGGGGGTTATTTTGGACGGATTTTTTTTGACGAATTTGGTGAAAGTTCAGTAGAATTAGGCAAAATAAAATTATTGATTTTGTATTGAAAGATAATTGATTCATTCAGATTGTAAAACCAAAAGTTGTTTTCGGATCTCAATATTGTTTATGTACTTTTGTCGAAATTTTAGTTAGGGATGTGAAAATGATAAATTTACCGCTTAGTGATACGCAATTTACCCCTAACTCCCCTCCTCCTTCCACCTCCCCTCCTCCACCCTCCGCCCGCATTTTATGGTGAGGGAAAAGTGGGCGGAAGTATGGGATGTGTACTGGTCTCAGATATCCATAAACAGAAGTGGAGTTTTTTTGTTTTTTTTTTTGCCAACTGGCATGATTGTTTAGGGTGGCGGTCGGAGAAGAAGGGAGATCGTATTGGGAAAGTCTTCTATGACTGACGGTGGGGGGAGAAGCGATCACATCCTGACGGGGGTGGCGGAAGGAATACTCGAGACCCCTTAAAATGGGGTTGGTTGCAAAAAAATTTCAAAAAGTGCGACGTGAAGGGCGATTCTGTCTGCGACTGCGTGGGACTAACGCAAGGGAGAAAAAGAAAAGGAAAATGTAGAAGTCATACTTAGAGTGATTGCCTCACTGTCTTAGCGCGGAGTTTGAGTAGCATGCTAGCTAGCTAAATCACCTCTGAAAGTTTCCTGTTCTCTTGAAAGTCTTGGGTTTTTTGTTGAGGTGTTTGAGCGAGGAAGTTGCATATGCTTTTGATCATTTCAGTCTCTGACCGTTGAAGGCGATGAATGCCGAAAGGGTACGCCTCAAAGCTGCAGTTTTGAGAGATTTGACGAATATTTCTACTGAACTCACGCCGCCACATGGAGGAAGGTCGAATATGGCCCATTCCAAATGTACCACTGAACTTTACAAAAGTAAAGATGGGTTTTATTCTGTGGCGTGCTCGCAAAACTATTGATTCCTTGTTTTTTTTTCAACGAAAAGAGCAAAGTTGACCAGGCTGAAAGGTCCGATTCTCCAGGAACATCCTAACGTGCCACTCCTGTGACCACCTCAGCTCCGCCCCATCTGGTATCAAAATTCCATGAAAAGCCTCCTAATCATGACCAAAACCGGTTGCGTGCCTCTTACGTACACTTGGGGCATCGTACAAGTCCAGCTAGTGCTTAATTACACTACGGCTGTACATTTCCACCGTTTTTCATGTCAACCCGCTTTCACACTTCAAAGCTTTTTGATGAACAATTCTGACCACAGCTACGTGCTGACGACGTTCCGCCAGTCAATTTGAATTCGTCACTTTCACTGTCCCTGTTTTCCTTTGGAACTTGATTTTTAGACCAGCTTAGACGAATTCCGGAACGTCTCCAACACGCTCTTTGGATTTATCGGGTCTGTTTTGGGGGCGGTGCTTTTGAATGCGTTATAAATTACATATGAAAACCATAAAAAGTGCAAAGCATTCGGATTGATCAATCCCTTTCCAGATACGCTATGCTAATTCGCCTTTAGAGGCATGCCCAGGATCACATTGATGTGGCTCTTGTACGTACTCCCCTTCAAAAAGCGAGAAAGTGTCGGGTGCAGACCATGCACCACAAGTGACGACGGCCTTCACAAAATGTTAATGTTTTCTGCCAATGAAATGATTAGCCTGTTGCAGTTGTATTCTATCGATTGTCACTAATTACAACTATCATTTACCAGAAATCAGCTATCACTATGAACGGTGACACGGAACCTTCTACCAGATTTGCTTGGACACCGTCGTCAGTTATGGTGTTTGTTCTGCACCCGACACTTTCTCGCTTTTTGAATAGGAGGTTACAGGAATGCGAATGTGTTGGTGCGAAATGGGATGGGTGTTGAAGAAAAAAGAAAAAAAAAATCCGTTGGAAACGCTCAGGTTAAGGGCTCACTAACCTTCTCAATCGGCTGTGCCAAGGGAATGAGAGAGGAAAATATGAGGCGAGAGAGCTCTACAGATGAAAGAGCGGCGGCACGCTTGCCAAACGAAAGTTTATGCGAAAGAAGAAAGTCTGCAGTTTCGCAGCCTTTACTTTGCAGGCAAAACGCTTCTTCTCGTTGTCTGCGCGCACGGAACGCCCATTGGTGATGTCCTTGTTTCTCTGAGGCTCTACAGAGATCTATACAAGACGCGCGAAAGGTAGGCTTTCCCACGACCTCTGCCTGGGTTGTCCCTGATGGTAAGAAAATTGTACTTGTCCATTTCTCCGAGGTTTCCACACACACCACGAACAAAATCCGGGCCAGGTAAATGAGTTCATAGAAATGAAGGATCCGAATGTTGTTGGTCTAGAGGCAGTGTACATCTGTAGCAGGAAGGGTTGAAAGACAAAAGAAGAGAGTGGGAAGAAATAAAGGACGATGGAGGAAAAGCGTGAGAAAAATAGAGAAAGTAAGGAATGAATGGAAGCCGGGAAGGAATGAAGAAAAGGGAAAGAGGAGCGGAAGGAAGAGAGAAGAGCAAAAAGAAAGAAGTGGTAAGGAAAAGCAAAGAAAAAGACGGAAATGATAAGAAGTGAAAGAAAAAAGAAGAGGAAAATAGAAGTTGAAGCGAATGGCGCATTTTGCAAATGAGTAGTACGAAGTGGAAGAATCAGGAAACAGTGCAAAGGAGCAAGAGAGGGAGATAAAAGCAGGTAAGCCTGAGCAGCTGCGTCTGCTTGGACACTTTTGATCCCGTAAAAACTCCCTAATTAATTACTACTAATTAAAATTGTCTCGTTATTATTAAACTCCCTAATTAATTATTACTAACTAAAATTAAAGCATATTTATCAAAAACGCAATCACAGACATACACATAAGTACATAATCCGTCCTGAAAACTACCTCGGTTACTCTTCTTCGTCTTCACTCTTGATTTCCTTCTTGGGTTTTTTCACCTTGGGCTCGTCTTCATCGCTGCTGCTGTCAGTGGAGGCCAGTTTCTTTTTCAAAATGGCCAATTCTTTTTTCAGCCTTCGTATGGTTTCTGTCTTCTCCAGACTGGTCAGCCTTTCTTCTAGCTCTCTTATCTTATCTCTGGGCTCGTATTCACCCATCATTTTCAGCAGTTTTGATCTCTTGATGGTGAGGCCTCTTTGCTGAAACGAGAAGGTTAATGTAGTTATTGGTGAAAGTGATCTGACTTACCTCACTCTAGCATGGGTGAAGAATTCTCCGTAATTGAACCTAATGATCTCGTCCTTCTCAATCATCGCGTCGACCTTTCTCTTACTTGACTTGGCCACTGATCTGGAATTGATTCATAGATGCTTATGCCATTGTTTTTCCTGATTTCATGAAGCAAACTATCGACAGAAAAAAGGACTTAATGACCGCGTCTCATGAGCGCTCCTCATTCAACTCGGCTCTTTGTTAACCAAACATTTATTACCACAAATAAAAGCAGGTAGGTCTGAACAGCTGTATTGACTTGGACACTCCTATCTCTAATTAAAGTGCATTTATTAAGATTCTATCACATAAGTCTCAAGTAATCCGCCCTAAGTACTTCCTCGACTATCGTTTTCGATCATCTTTAGCCGAATTTTTGGCCTCCTTCTTAGGTTTTTTCTCCTCGAGCTCGTCTTCGTCTTCGTCAGTGGAGGCGTACTTGTCCTCCAAAGTGGCGGCGAATCATCTTTAGCCGAATTTTTAGCCTCCTTCCTAGGTTTTTTCTCCTCGAGCTCGTCTTCGTCTTCGTCAGTGGAGGCGTACTTGTCCTCCAAAGTGGCCAGTCTTTCTTCTAGCTCCCGCATCCTTTCTCTCATCTCGTGCTCTTCTATCATTGCCAGGAGTTTCGATTTCACGAAGCAGACTTTTCCATATCTGGAAAGATTGAGGTAATTCAATCATCTCTGTGAGTCACCTGCCTTACCTGATGCTCACAACGCTGAAGAACTCCTTGGCATCGACAGTGACAATTCGACCCATCTTCTCCACTCTACACAAACGTGATCTTGCAACAATATCTGGAACTGGCTCACTATTCAAGCTTACCCTTATATTTTCGATTTAATGAACATTTAGAAGACAAGAGAAGAATAAAAGTCTATGGCACTCGTCCACAGGAGGCTTCGCGGCCGAAATCCAAGTCAGATTTGAAGAAAGACGAGTCTTGTAGGATCGAGATTTAAGCACCAAAGAGTGCCCCTACAAAGTGGGTTTTCACCACCCCCTCATTTACCTTACCTTTATTACCCAAACATTTATTATTCCGAATTTCCAACACCACTCCATAGAAATTCTTTCGCTGTTCTCCTTCATTAGATTCCTTTCATTTTATTTTGTCTTTTTGCTGCAGGTTAGGCAACGTTTTCCTAGCGGCATGAGCTTGTTGTTCCCAGAGTGGCTACCCCTTCCCCTCATATCTTCCTTATCGTCACTTCACCAGTCATTCTATGGAGATCATTCTTTAGGATCGTCAAATGCCGCTCCTAGAGAAGTTATGATTGGTGGTTTTCTCTGCATTTCACAACAACTGATTAGTTTTGATCCGTTCAACTACCAGGCAATCGGATGCAATGCTGGTCGGGTGGGCAGATACACTATTGGATTGAACACGCTAGGAATACGGCATTCTGAAATGCCTGTGGGCTAGGCTTTATTTCATAGCGACGCCTAACAGAATTCCATGCTACTCGGTGAGATGACCTTTCCTCCCCAATGCTTAGTAGACCCATCGATAGTGTATCGAGCCAGCAGGAAATCACAAAGTAGGAAACCATAAAGAGGATAGTCAATTGTCGATCATAGTGTCTGTATGGTCATAGCGTCCGTAGATACAAGCCTTCCTAACTCCCCTCAAAACGCAGAAGAGGCTCGGGTGCAGTACAACTATCATTTACCAAAAATCAGCTATCACTATGAACCACTACTAACCAGATTTACTTGGAGGCCGTCGTCACTTGTGGTGTATGGTCTGCACCCGACGCTCTTCTCGTTTTTGAAAGGGAGGGTACATTTTGCGCTTACCGGTTCAAAAAAATCGGCGTGCCCATATGACTAGCGTTGCGCCTAGGGCCTTTTAAAGAAGAAAGCAAATAAATATATGAAGGAAAAATAATGGGATGTGAAGTGAAGATATTAAGAACGTATAGTAGTAGAACAAAAGGGTGCTATACAAGTAGGGTGGGCACGCCGCATTTTTTGAACAGAAATGTAAGTGGGACTGCTGCCCGCTACTATACTGTCACGAGAATCGGGGAATTCGTGAGCCAGGGGGAGTGTAGCCAATCTAGGGGGTGGGGGTGAGGGCAGTCACTTGACATGCGTGAAAAGCTGGGCGTGCCCACCTCTTGTATAGAGCCCAAATAAGGAAAAAGCAAATAGGGTAGGAAAGAACTCAAGCAGGAAAAATTATGGAGAATGAAGAGAAAGGAGTCAAGAAGCAAAAAAGAAGTGAACCGCTAAGAACAGACTTGAACCAAACGAAAAAATGAAGGAATAAATAAAGGAGATGAATAAGTAAGCGTAATGAGGAGCACGAATGAATGCTAATGAATGCAGTATGGAAACTAAAGACGAGTAATAGCGAAGGGAAAGGAGGGAGAAGAACCCCCAAGCGGGAAAGTTCACACCAGTAAACGAGTGCCTGGCCATTGAATTTTGCAGTACTTGAGGCACCCCTAGTGATGGTCACAGATGGCAATCAATGCAACTGATAATCAATGTCGGTACAATCATCCGTGATACCCACAGATTTCAGGTTTATTTCAGATGAAATTTCAATGTACCTCAGCTCAAATTTAATGCTACCTCATGGAAGGCTTTTGCGACGGAAAGGCTACAATGGTATTTGATAGCGCTCCCTCATTCGTTGAGCTCCACGCAAAAGTAGTGGGCGGGGCGCACACCTCTATTTAGTCTACATCTCATGTCCACACCACTGTTCGGTAAGCACAGATCAATGTGTAGGATAAAAGCGTGTTCATTGACATTCGACGACATTATGAAACTAAAATAGAATGTGTGGGACCGTATCTAAAAAAACTTAGCCCAGACGTCGGTCCATTTACGTAGTTTGGTGTTCTATTTTCCCTTTCGACTGTGCCGCTAACAATGCACAAGGATTTTCAGGGATAGCGGTCCACCGCCATCTTGGCACTGTAACCCGACTGCTCACGTTATGCACGCCCTCTCCACCGTGAAAAACTGAATCGCTCTCTCATCGCTGACCTCTACTACCTTTTTTCACTGCCTTCAAGCAATATCAGAAACTTGTTATGAATTTCCCTAATTTGACAGCGCCTGCACGAGGATACTCTTTCGACGTACATCTGATTGCCATGCTTCATACCCGTTTACCTCTTTGGAGAGTTCAGGCAGACAGTGAAGACCGTGCTCGCTTATCAGTCTTTGTGCATGCTTCATGTTATGAGAGGACGGTTGGTAGCACTCTTTTGGAGAGCTTGCTTTTTTTTCGGTTTTACAAGGCTGATTTTTTTTCTTGCTGTTAGCTATTATAATGACGCCATTTGAAGGCAATCAGTGCCAATTTGAGGCGAACGATGTAGCAATATTTACCGAATTGTGTTCAACCCTTTTGATGTATCTGTTGTATAGACACGTCTAATACTACGATGCATTTTTTGAAGCACTAAAAAATCGCATGAGCGCAGATATGTCAACAGTGTAATTTGGATGCGGCATGATTTTATTCCTTCACATTTGCGAGTGGCCACTCTAATTCGATGTGTCCTACACATACAAATGCACTTGTATTATAGATCAAACCATGCATAAGTCCAAGTCTTCTTTTGTGCAGACAAATCTTTCATCAGTTACCCGATTCCGGAGGGATAGAAGTTTTGGATGACTTCGACAGCATAAGATCCAGGGTTCAAATCCCAATGCTAACCAAATGTTCCCTGGAAACCGAACTACTGCGCGCCTAAAAGGGCTTTGCGCTGAACGAAAACCGGAAAACGGAACTCAAGAAAAAACACCGACGTCACTATGGTAAGTAGGACACTTAAACGAAGTGCATGAGAAATTTCGTAACGATACTTTGATAGGGCGGAAGTGGTGTAGTGGCAAGTGGCGCGCTTACCACGCGAGCGGTCCGGGATCAAATCCTGGGTCGTGAGTCGCCCGGGCCAACCAAGCCTTCCATCCCTCCGGGGTCGGTTAATTGGTACCAGACTTGTCTGGGAGGATAAAAACACTGACTTGTACATCGGCTGGCCCCCGCAAGTCATTGTATAGGCCACATCGCATTCAAACGCCACTACGAATGTACAAATGGAAGTAGAATGCGTGCCGCATCCCAAAAAGGGATTGATCAACGGCAAATGCTTTATCCTTTTCCTTTTATGTTTAATCTATCATATTTTATTAGCAGAACATTGAATAACTCATCTAATTACATGAATACGCAACTAAGGACCGGTCAATAATGCAATTAATAATAGGAAAAATTGCACTCGAAACTATAATAAACAATAATTAACACGACTAGCGGCACATATCGGCCATTCATTATGTGATCAGAAGAAACGATTGTAGGACGGTATATAGAGGGGTTTTTTGGTTTTGAAGCCATCTTTATACTGAAGCTCCCCATTCTAAAGCTTCGGCATTGACCTGTATGTACTAGTTAATGATGAATTCGAGATTAGGCCTCACGCGAAGGCAGTGGTACGGCCTTGTATGATCAGCTGTCTAAGGGCTACCAAGCGCTTGTAAAGGCATAACGTATAATGTGAATACGCACCAGGGGAGCACTAACAGACGAAGATTCCACAAAAAATTTATCTAAACTCACCAGGAAGGTCTTTCAGGGCGTGACGAAGCTTTTTGAAAACGGTCTTTTGCATGATATAGGGGCAGATGCGGGACCACAGAACCATGTTTAATTTTTCCTGAACGGCCCTCTGAATACCAGAAAAGGGGTCCCTAGTTCGATTCCTCGTGGTGACAAATTTTTGCATTTCGAGTTGACGTTCCAAAATTCGCGCAAAATGGAGTTAGCATGAATAATTAGTACCATATTCATGATTAGGACCGTCAGTAACCCTACAAAAAGACTTTGACTTAAAAATTGGTGTGAAGAGGTGTGACATCAAGCAGCCCACTGTGGTGTCACACCTTTTTCACCAGTTTTTTAATCAAAGTCTATTTGTAAGGGTTACTGACGGTCCTAATCATGAATATGGTACTAATTATTCATGCTAACTCCATTTTGCGCGAATTTTGGCACGTCAACTCGAAATGCAAAAATTTGTTACCACGAGGAATCGAACTAGGGACCTCCTTTTCTGGTATTCAGAGGGCCGTTCAGGAAAAATTGAACATGGTTCTGTGGTTCCCGCATCTGCCCCTATATCATGCAAAAGACCGTTTTCAAAAAGCTTGTCACGCCCTGAAAGACCTTCCTGGTAAGAACAACTTGGCAGTGATTGGCTAATGGAATCTACGAATTTCGTGCACTTGTGGACAAAAATCTGAAGAGTGGGAGCGATTCCGTGCCTCCAGGGCGGAGGGGGAGGAGGGAGGGAAATAAATCTTTGGCTCTCATCACTGGTAGCCGTCGCTACTGCGTGCTAAACAAGCATGATGGTGCACAAAATCGGTCGCTCTAAAACATAAGTACACTCTGTTCCAGAAACCAGATGCGCGTCGAGTGCAGCCCACACACCACAAAGTGACGAAAAACCCCAAGTAAATATTGGGTAGTGATTCATAGCGGTAAAACGTTGTACCTACAGTGCATATGTGATAGAGTGTACAACTGGCCAAACGCCATCATTTCAGTTGCAGCAAAAAATGCGACATTTTGTTCGAGGCCGTCGTCAATTGTGGGTGTTATCTGCAATTTTGGACGCCATCTGTTTTGGAAAAAGGCTAGATGTGTGATACAGGAAGTTGACGGTGCACTTGGTGCAACAGTTCCTGGAGACTTACGGTGAGCAATTTCGGAGGAGGAAAGCCAGCTTCGCGAATATTGCTGAAAGCACAAGCAACATGACCTATGCGAGACGAGATATTGACACATGCACCCCTTACTCAAATAGTCTCAGGTTAGAGCCGAGTAGAAAGACAACGATGAGCTCTATGGCCACTAATAACTTCGAGCTGTCATCACATAATTAGGGTCGCCTAGCCTTCGTGCAAAAATTGGCAGATCACTCCGTCGATCCATACTGTCGGTTGAGTTCGTGCTACATCTGGAGAGAACTGAGTCAGGCAGTGTACTGCTCCAGTCGACTTGACGACCGCATCCAACTGCAAGGTAGAAACTCTGAGTGGACGATATCTCAAGATTTGGATTACATCCATCACTACCCACGACAAACGTCACGGAACAGGTAAAGCACTAGCACGGTGCTGAGTATGATTGTCATCGCGAACGCCACGCACAATTGCCAGAACAGCCGTTTGATTCATACAGGTCAGACGTGCGGATGGCGATAGTGGCGGGTGAAAACACGGCTGAAAAACTATCATCAGATCGTGTCCCAGAGGTCCTGCTCTGATTCATAGTAGCTTCAACGGATCGTCCACGAGAACGGGTTATTGCGGGCGCACTAACAAGGGAGGTCGTTCAGGGTGTGCCAAGCTTTTTCAAAATGGTTTCTTGCATGACATTGGGGCACATATGGGGACCACAGAAGCATGGTTCATTTTTCCTGAACGGCTCTCTGAATACCAGAAAAGGAGTCCCTAGTTCGATTCCTCACCCAATTTTTGCATTTCGTGTTTGACGTTTCCAAATTTCGCGCAAAATGGAGTTAGCATGAATAATTAGTACCAATTCATGATTAGGAACGTCAGTAACCCTTACAAATAGACTTTGATTGAAAAACTGGTGAAAAAGGTGTGACTAGGGACCCCCTTTTCTGGTATTCAGAGGGCCGTTCAGGAAAAATTAACCATGGTTCTGTGGTTCCCGCATGTGCCTCTATATCATGCAAAAGACCGTTTTGAAAAAGCTTGGCACACCCTGAAAGACCTCCTTGTTAGATGCAAATCTACTAGCACTATCGCATCAACGTGTTGAGCCATACATGCCGCTAGCTATTTGGAACGACAGCTTGCAATGAATTTGCGGCACAGCTTGAGCTTTAGCTCAATTCCAGATCGATTTGGGTGGACTAAAGCGGTCGATAATAAAATTGAGGATGGCGAGTTGATTGCAAATGAAAAAAAGAAACAAAGAAAACCGCCGATGAAGCTCTAAACAAGGACTCCCCTTTCTTCCCTTTGAAATAAGGAGGGGGTGGGGCCGGACGAGCTGTCCGAACTAGCTTGCTCCGCCGGCATTTATTGCTGGCTCGTGCCAGCAAGAAATGCGGCTGCAATTGCATATGCAGCACTACAAGCAAAGAAATACGATGAAAAAATGATTGTTTATGGTCTTTACTGCGCTATCTATGCCACATGTTTCACTTACCCTCTTTAGCCGGAGGGTCATCAACGGATCGAAGTGTGAGCTCTTCTGTCATCACATCGATAATCTGGTCAGCCAAACGACGGCCAGTCCTCTCTGACGCTGAAAATAAAGCGATGTCCTTCTTAAGAATCTCAAAAATAGTCATCAAGCTGACCTGGTCGGATGATTGGTGCCGCACTGGTGCTTCTAACGAAGATTTCCAGAGGGTGATCATTGCTAATCTCAGGAATCTGCGGTATCGTCCAGTCAAGCTGATTCATTTGTGTCGGTAGAACTCGATCGAAGGTCGTTTCTTCTGGCTTAAACTGATAACTGTTACGAGATTGATTTTGGTGATAATCAGCATCAAGAACTGGTCCTTCATTTCACCATATTACATATTTCAACCGTATTATTGTCGGTTACTGTAGATCCCTGAACGGCAACGAAGAACTAAATTCCACAAGGCAACTTTTACTTAGGGTCTGCTTCGTACAGTGGGCATAAATCACTCCGGTACCTTATGTGGCAATCGCTGGTTGACTGATTGACTAGTACTTTCGCCTCGCAGTACAGCCTCACCTACTAGGTAACATACCCAAGGTAAACCGACTAAACCCTGGCAACCACCGTGCCATTTTCCAATGGACACGCGGCAGGAGTGGCGTAACCTCCGATTCGGTGGACAACATCTTTGCAAGCACATCAAGTTCACTCGCGTGTTGTTGCACCCAACCAGAAAAGGTGGTCACTTTCGCTGGAGAAAAAGTTGTTTGGGCGTAGCATTTCCACTCAATTAGCAAGCGGGTACTACCTATATGATTGATAGGGAACAATCACCGACAACTCCCATGAGTCACGCAACGACGAAAAAAGAAATCGCCCCGTTTCTAGGCCGCTGAAAAGATAACGAAACATCACATCCATGACCAATACAATATGGTCTCGAACCGATAAATGAGAACTCTACGACATGAGCTTCTCCAGCTCGCAGAAAAAGTAAGAGGTAGCAATAGGCGTGGGATCAATGACTGCTCTGTGAACGATTTTGCCTAGCGCGTTTAGCTTGTTTAGTGTGGTATAGTCCGAGATAGATAATGATAATCGAACTCATCTTTGAAACAAGCGGGCCCTTATGCATTATACTGGGCGGCATCTTGCTGAAGACTTGGTACTCCTGAGCAGGTCAGGCGAACTGGAAAACGGTTAATACATGACTCACGCCCCTGGGCTCTTCTCCTCCTCCTAAAGCTTAAGCCCCCTTTCTGACAAAAAAAAAGACATCTTGAGCGCGGTTTTCAAATGCATTTCCACCACAACCCCTACTCCCCTCCCCCCGCATTTTGCGATACCGCTCAGATCGGTTCACGTAACACATTTCATAAAGCTGGGGACTATTAGTCCGCCCACATGGCTCGGGGTCTTGGTAACTAGCACATGCCATCAATAAACATGCGCGCCACTGTTGTTGAGTACGACTGAGACTAACGTTCACCAATAGAAGCGAGGCAACAACGAGGAGTGCAAGCGCTCTTGAAGGTGCCGCCTACTCCCTCAACTAGACCATCGCTTTGAGATAGGTGCGAGACCGTCACAATTCGATGAAGAATCATTTCACAGTACTCATTAAGTTCGCGTACCGTAGGTTCAGTTGTCAGCATTTTCAACGTAGTCTGCCGTGTCTCCTCACTATGCGTCGTCGGCATCTTCGTTGTTTGAGCGTCTGCTTCCGTTCTATTCTCGTCATCTCCCATACCATCCTGCTCCTTACGCCATGGGTAGGGAGGTTCAAATTCGGGAGCGTAAGCTGAAAGTTAGGCATTAGCATCACCGACCATGAACCGCCCCTTGAAATCGCGAATGTTGTTAGCTAGGGTGAAGCGAAAAGGAGAGGTGATGTCGAATTTTGCCGAAGCCCCTTCTCATGACTTATCGAATACTTCTTGAGTGGTTGGGCTAAGCAGGCGCTTGGCCTAACATTACGTTGACTTTGTTGCCATTACGATATCAAGTAAAGGACAACTCCCTACCTGGAGGGTTGAGCTCCCCATCGAGGATCGCGTTACCCATTGCGGATCGCAGAGTTCCTTCGAACGTGGCCAGTACCTGTAAAAAGAATCATGTGAATATGATCAAGATTCTACAAATAGACTCCGTAACAGCAATCCCAAGCGCCACATTTATGATAAAAATCAAGGGGCAAGCGTTGCTGGAATACGTGAGGTAATGCTTTGGATTCAGGTTTTGCGTCACGTTGAATAGATAGCACTGTGCTGACTCCCATGAAGTAGCACCTTCAGCGGACGCCGTGCCAAGGATCTATTCAGTGGGTAGGATAGAGAAGCCCACGAGTAGCACAGATGTGCCGTTGTCGCGGCTCAAAGTGGAGGCAAGCAAACCAGCCCGCTTGGCGTTGTGAGCCAGGTGTGAGCCGCATGGTAGACACATAAAGCGTGCCCTTTTGGGACAACGCCGTTTACACTTTAGCAGTAACGCTCGCGGATTAGCAGGGAACGTGTGGGCGGGGTAGCCCT
>MU892553.1:0-15302 GCA_036418205.1 Ostertagia ostertagi
CAGATTTACTTGGAGGCCGTCGTCAGTTGTGGTGTTTGATCTGCACTCGACACTTCCTCGCTTTTTGAAAGGGAGGTTAACTAGGCATTTGCTGTTCAGCAAGCCTCGAGCCGGAAATGGGTCTCTAAAAATCTGCGTCTCTGGATGCATTCACCTTCTTGACCATGGGCCCTGCTTCACCGGTAGAGACGCAGAATTTTGGGGACCAATGTTTGGCCGGCGACTATTGTATACGGCCACTGGATTCCACAGCAGAGTCAACCGTTACGCTGTGTCGATTTCGAAATTTTCACGCTACTCTCGAAAGAGGGTCTCGACACGACCTCCTCCACTACCAGCCACTCTGAAGGGTTCTCTAGCACTAGCCCCTTACCCCCTTCCCCACCACCCCTTCCGCTGGCTGCTCCTATAGTATTTTAGTATTTGGTTTAGTACACATGCATTTGGCCATTTGCCTCCAAGCAGGGGATGGGACGGCGATGAACTGACTAAAGGAACAGTAACTACCAAAAATCCCAAATATGACCTCCTCCTCTTGCGACCACAATACCTACGTATAAACCAGAAATACGACCCCATCGTAGATCTTTACCAACGTGTGGTACACTCTGCCCCACAGCTTCCTCCTCCTTCTCTCTCTTCTCCCATTAATACAATTCTAGCCATGTGTTCTCGCTTACACTGCATATTATGACTGTCAACCCACCAATGAGGGCGGAAGTGGTGTAGTGGCCAGTGACGCTATTCGTGCGCGGTTCGGGGATCGAATCCTGGGTCGTGCCTCGTCCAGGCCCACCGAGCTTCCCATCCCGGAATTGTCTGCGAGAACAAAAGCGCCGAACAAAATATGATCGGGCTGACGCTTTTTGGTCCTCGTAGAGCTAAACCGTATTCAAAACGTCACTGCGTACGATTAGAATGAAAATAGAATACATGGCGCATTCCAGATACGAACTGATAACGCCGTATGCTTTATTCCTTTCAATCAAGCTGTAGCCCGGTTCCGTACTTCAGTAAAGAAAGATGATGGCGCGAACGGTGCCATGTTGTGTTGGTGAATCAGGGCAGTGATCAGTCATCAATGTATGTACGTAGATGAATATCTTTCGCGCACCTGTTGTACACAACATCACGGCCATCACCAGGTTCAATCCGTTTTATGACCAGGGCTAGGAACACTCATGTTCCATTATAGTCGTACCATCTGGTTCTTCTGCACCAATTCTCGAACCACTAGTGCTGTTTCTAAGGCCTGTTCGCTAATTTTCAAATTTCAAGGACTCGAAAAAGCTAAGGTCCAACGCACACCCTTAAAGTCCATATAAAGGAGGAAAGGATACAGCTTTCAGCTTTGATCGGTCACGTTTTGGGATACGCCACGCATTCCATTTTCATTCTGAATCATAGTGGCGATTTGATGCAATTTGGCCTATGCACATGACGTGGCTACAGCCCCAGCCGTACGAGAAGTGTTCCTTCTCCTCCAGACAAGTCCTGCGAATCAGATTAGACAACTTAGTTGGCCCGTGACGACCACGACCCAGATTTGATCGCGCCGCACACCCGGTAAATATTGCCACTTCTCACGCACACTACTTCGCCCAATAAGGAGTCGTAAAATTAGAACAGAAACGTATTACAGGTTAGACTGTCCCTGCAATATCCTCATTAATTAATGCAACATAACCCATAATCCATAGAAGATAGCGCGAAGTATTAGAACATCTGTCTTCCAGCCTTGAGTAATTTCTGTTTCACCCCCTGACAGCAATCCGATTTATTCGGCTACATTTTCGACAGCATCACCATCTATTCGGTGACTTTCATGAAGACGGGGTGGGAGCTCATCTTTTTTCACAGGTGTGGTCTGTCAGTAGCCTGTGAATCGACCAATTCCATGATCTGCTTATTTTCGGTGCCATAGTGAATGTCTCTTACCAATTCGGAGTTTTGATATTTTACTTTCTCTCTCTCTTGCATAATTTACTCATTTCTTTGAGGAGGTATACATATGCGGGTCTATACACCCAGCTTTCACGCATGTCAAGTGACTGCCCTCACCCCCACCCCCTAGATTGGCTACACTCCCCCTGGCTCACGAATTCCCCGATTCTCGTGACAGTATAGTAGCGGGCAGCAGTCCCACTTACATACATTTCTGTTCAAAAAATGCGGCGTGCCCACCCTACTTGTATAGCACCCATATGCGTACCTTTCATGTCCATTGTAATGTGCATTGCTTGCTTTCAGTTTCATGCCCCGGGCAAGTTTTAACCCATTAACGACCACCGTTGTGCTTGCATTGCGGCATCTATTTCCATATTTTTTTTCGTCAAAAGTCGTTTCTTCTTCAATAACTTTATTACTGGACGATTACATTGCTTCTCAGACCCCATAGTGTATCCGGTCACCTTTTCGAACACAAAAAATGCGAAATATAATAAGCGAGACGGGTCTTTTCGGCTGAAAGTGTGGGCCGCCGGCGGGTCAAGCTATCGTCAATGGGTTGGAGGGATAAACTTCTCTTACCTTAGCAATCATAAGTTTTATCTCAGCTGGAGCAGGTGGAGGGGTCATACGGTTGAATTCTTTCGCCTGAATTCCGATCTTTGTGCTGCTTCTGCACCTTTCAGTTGTGTACGTGCTCTCAGGTTGTTCGTTTTGGAACGGTTTTCAGTTTGAATGGACGCTGGCGTTTGGATTGGAATACCCCGCGAGCACTTGCCATTTTACGATCGTACTGTGTGTTTGCTCTGAAATGACTATACGGGAGTTTTCGTGAGCAATAATTACCTTGCGCAGTTGCCCTATCTTGGAGAAATGTGATTTTCTTTTCTTCAAATTCGATCCGCTCCTACAGTGGTCGGACGCTTCAAAGGCCGTGTTACCTTATAGTAGATACACTTGCATTGTTTCGGTTACTTCGATATTTTCCTGCTTTTCTTCAGAAGGCACATTGTTGAAGATGTATTATAGCATTTTCAGAACATTTTGAAGATTTTTCGGTCGGCTGGAAAAACAATTGATAATTCATAATTTTCAATTTTATTTTTTAAATTTAATTAACTCATATTAAATCAATCTTGCGAGGGTTAAAATGTTTCAAAGACGAAGTGACAGTTTGGATGTCAGGGGTCTGAACAAAGTAATCAGAAGTCAGGACAGCAGTCAGTCAGTCAGTCAGTCAGTCAGTCAGTCAGTCAGTCAGTCAGTCAGTCAGTCAGTCAGTCAGTCAGTCAGTCAGTCAGTCAGTCAGTCAGTCAGTCAGTCAGTCTGTCTGTCTGTCTGTCTGTCTGTCTGTCTGTCTGTCTGTCTGTCTGTCTGTCTGTCTGTCTGTCTGTCTGTCTGTCTGTCTGTCTGTCTGTCTGTCTGTCTGTCTGTCTGTCTGTCTGTCTGTCTGTCTGTCTGTCCAACTGTCACGAAGTCAGACAGACAGAAGACACAGACAGGACAGGCAAGCAGATGCACAACAAGGAAAAAGTTGCAGCAAAGTGAACATGTTTCCTTCCACTGTCAGATACAGATTTATTTATTTTATTTATCTCTTTATTTATGCGCCCCAAATGACCCGCTTTTACACGCAGGGTTGGCGCGGTGACGCTAAATCAGCACTGAATAAATTCTAATAAATGAACAAGAACCAAGAGGGATCGAGGTCAAACCATCTAACTACAATCATAGCAGAAAAAAATGGATTAACTTTCAAACTTGAACCTAACAGTCGCAGAGTTTTCCGCTTCCACGTGAGCGCGGGCTGATTTATGACAGGCGGATAAATTACCTGATCTGCGTAGTTGGTCATAGCCATGAGACCGACGGTGCTGGCTTAAACTGTAGATGTTTATCACGAAAATCATTCGCCCACCCTCACAGCGATAACCTCACGGCCCTCGGGCTTACATTTGTTTACAATTGGTGCCTTACAATGTATTTCAGAATTCTATTCATTACGGGAAGCCGCCCGGAAGATTTCTTTTCATTTTTCTTTTCTTTTCATTTCTTTCACTTTACTCACGATTGACTACCTTACTACTATTTATGTGACGGATTACTGTATCATTTTCCATCCATGCTATTTCCGTTTTGAGCGCATTTTCTGGTTCAGACCAGTGCGTCGGATCGGACGCATAATAATTAATGAATAAAAAATATGCGTACCTATGAAAAAAATGGATTTCGATTCAGCTACTCTCCCTCGAATACGTTGAAAGTGTGCATTGCTCTTATTCTGTCGAATATTTCCTCGCCAACTGCTTTAGCAACAGAAGTTTCAGTGATAGTGTTTATTTTCCAGATTGAACTTCTAAGTTCACTTCGAACAGCTGCATTTAACTAGCAACCATACGTTGACAAGCAGCTGCCATGGACGGACCATGAACCAGGTTAGCCGGTACAGACTGTTGCTGTCTAATTATGAATTACTGTATCTTTTACTTGTTGCTCGTCCAGGAGGAATTTGACAGGCAGTTCGAATATGAACTGCCTCACTATGGAAAGACGCCATGTATGAAAGTAGCGTCGGTCACGAAGAAATTTTGGCGACCATTCACTTCACCACGAAATTTTCTCCAAACGGTCGCCTCCTTCATGCCGATTATCCTCTGGCTGCCTCGGTACGATATTTTGTTCATGAAAAGCTTATTTATGTTTTATAGCGAAATGGATGCGGAAGGAGTGGGTCAGAAGATCCTAGTGCTACGGCACAGCATTGAAGATTTCGCCCGAACGCGTGAATTGTGCAAGTTGTCGCAGCTGATATGGGTCACCATGGTGCATTGCGCGCGGTAACGACTTCGGCTTACATTGGGATATTCTAATGAGGAACCATTGTGACGAAAATTTTCCCCATAATGACCCCTCCCTCGTTTTGAAGCATCACCTATCTTCCTTCTGTTCGTACTTTTACTTGCACCTCATGTTTAAAATTCAATTAAAATAATTCCGATTGTGGGTTTAAGGGTACCAGAAGGAGGTTTCAGAAGGGCTCACAAGATGAGGGCAGAAAGGCCCCAATCCTCATCACCTGCCTGGAATGAACTCGTGTAATTTCCAGCTTGCTTCTCCTGAATATTGAGCGATCTGTTGGAATAAATAAGACAATAAATAAATAAACGCCTTTTTCTCCCAGACAACATACCTCATTTGCATTTGTTACAAAAAAAAACGGTTTCCCCATCAAATGCTATGTTTCAGGTATCCATTCAAAACGGATCTTCTCCATGACTTCATAGGAGGTCTCACAGTTGGGATCATGCACGTACCCCAAGGTGAGGAAATTGTCAACTTTTAGCGGAAGTCAGAAGATTTGGGAATATTTCCCTACCAGGGTAATAATAACACTTACTGCGAGTAGATACGCTGCAGGGAATTCGAGGATAATCTACGACTACGTCGGGCAAGGGGTCAACACCTACACTCTTGTTTCCCTCACCGGGTCTGTCGTAATTACAGACTCAACGTCGAACGTGGCGATAAAAATTACTATTATGCGTGCTTTTAACCTTTTTTGACACTGGCCCCTACGCTACTATCATACAAAAGAAAAGGATTAGGCAATTTAAAGCTTCAAGCAGAAAAATTCGTTCGTAGATGCGGGGAGCTCAAGCAAACAAAAACAACTCAAAATTCATCAAAACTATATAGGAGGGGTGAAAAAAAAGTATAGAAAACCTTGCCCCGCTCCTGCAGTCCCATCCTACTAACTATAAAGCGCTTCGTCTGTCGTCTGTCTGTCTGTGTGTCTGTCACGAAATTCGGTATCAAGCGAACAACAACCTACAGGGTCCAGGTCAAGTTTGGGATGGGTATATCATATCCCTAGAAGTAAAAACACACATCAGCCAAGCGGAGCCCCGCCCACAGTGGGCGTGGCGTGCATCGGTTGATTTCAAATTCAGTCACAAAACAGCCTCGAGACCGGGACAAAAGTGGGCATAGGTGTGGGTTGGTAAGCCAGATCGAACTGAGGAGACCCACCCTCGGTGGGCGGGGCGTTCTCTAGAAAATGGGTGCTCAGTGAAAATATTCATAACTCGGTTAAGAGGAAGCCTACAGACCAGAAACGAAATTAGTGCAGGGGAGCAATGCCTAAGGTATTTCCACCACGCATGATGTGAACGGAGGCCCGCCCACAATGGGCGGAGCGTGTCGTGAAGCGGACAGCATTTTCTACAAGAGCTCATAAATCGGCTCCGAGATGACTTAGAGACCGGAAAACAACGGATAGAGGTCAGGAGGGGAGGGGAAGCTAAATGTCAGGGATGGGCGTGGCTTACATCAAAGTGGGCGGAGTTTGCAATTAGGCTTATAACTCGGTTCCTAGGAGTCCCGGAGTCCGGGAAAAAAGCGTATGAGGGTTGGCAGAGGGAAAGGGGTCAACCGTTGTTGGCGGGCGGAGCATGCACCAAAGTGGGCGGGGTTTGCCACGGTACTTCATAACTCGGTTCCAATAAGTTCCAGAGATGGGAGAAAAGTAGAAAAAGGTTGGGGAAGAGATGATAGCCGACTGATATCAGTGGGCGACCCACGCACCAAAAGTGGGCGGGGTTTGCCACAAAGATACGTAGCTCGATTTCGTCCCCTACAAGACCTCATAATTCGGCTCCGAGATGACTTAGAGACCTGAAAAAAATACGCCAGAGGTGAAAGTAGGAGTAGAGGTTGAATGTGAACGCTGGGCGTGGCACACCCGGATGTGGGCGGAGTTTGCCACCGCTCTCATAACTCGGTTCCTAGAAGTTCCGGCGACCGGGGAAAATGTGCATAAGTATTGAGGTATGGAGTAGGGTTGAATGCCATTGTTGGGCTAACCATGCACCAAAGTGGGCGGGGTCTGCCTCAGAAATTCGTGACTCATAACGCCATTTACAAGACCTCATAATTCGGCTCCGAGATGACTTAGAGACCTGAAAAAAATACGCCAGAGGTGAAAGTAGGAGTAGAGGTTGAATGTGAACGCTGGGCGTGGCACACCCGGATGTGGGCGGAGTTTGCCACCGCTCTCATAACTCGGTTCCTAGAAGTTCCGGCGACCGGGGAAAATGTGCATAAGTATTGAGGTATGGAGTAGGGTTGAATGCCATTGTTGGGCTAAGCATGCACCAAAGTGGGCGGGGTCTGCCTCAGAAATTCGTGACTCATAACGCCATTTACAAGACCTCATAATTCGGCTCCGAGATGACTTAGAGACCTGAAAAAAATACGCCAGAGGTGAAAGTAGGAGTAGAGGTTGAATGTGAACGCTGGGCGTGGCACACCCGGATGTGGGCGGAGTTTGCGGCGTAAGTAAGATGTACCGAGCAGAAAGCTAAAATCAAGACAAAAATACTGATGGGCCCGATTTTACCGCTGAGCCCCGTCTCATGCACGCGAATGCGTGCGCAGCCAAACTGGTATAAATAAATTAAGAAACATCAGTTTTGCCATTTCTGAAATGTTACATGAGCATGCAAATACCAGGTAAAAGCATCGGTTAAGGTATCGCCTACGCACTGCTAGCCGGTGTTGATCCAGTAGTTGGTCTTTATACTTCATTCTTTCCTGTGTTATCGTATATGCTCTTCGGCACTTCACGACATTGCTCAACAGGTTGGTGTTCTTGGATTCCATTTTTTATATGATATAGTATACTTTTATATGATATATATTTTATGTATATTTTTTAAAAAGAACGTGACAAGCGTCTATGAAAACAAGACCAACTATTTTTGGAATGACCATCTTCTCTTGATCGAATCGTAGCAGCGGTATTTTAGAGGCAATTTGACCTGGGAATGATGATTTTCAGGAAATTAGCCATATGAGCTCAGTCTAACTAAGCTCGTTGGCAAGACTGGTATCAACTACTACCTCACCCCAGAAATGTAAGACTAAGGAATAGGCTGGCCCGAAGGATTTCATTTGGGAATTGGGTTTCGAATAATGCATTGAAAAAAATGGCACACTTGCCACTTCTCCCCGATACGGAAAATAATAGTTCGTATGGCTCCATTGCTTTCTTAGGAAAGTTTCAAGAAGGGAAAAGAGGGCGGTAACCGAGCATGGGGACAATAGTTACGTAGCTTGACGAAGGGAAGTTGAGACTGTTGGCCGAATGCTAGTGACAAAGTAGCACCAGCAGAGCTTACCAAAATGGCGGAAATGTGCTCAGAAAGGAACATAAGAAAGGAAGAGTTGAATGCCAGGAAAAAGGAGAAAAGGAATGGATGATAGGCGGAAAGAACCAAAATTTGTTCAGGGGAAAAATGAAAGGCTTTGATGGGTGGGACTGATTGTTGAGGATATATACAGAGACAGAGGGATATGTATGTATGTAGGATCAACAGTTCGTTGGGCCGTTTTTGCGACATTTATGAGTTTTCTCCCACCTCCCTCCTAGAAGAATTCTCCACATCTGACCTCCTTCAATGGTTCATGGTGTCTCCAAAACCGCCATCACAGTCGAACTCCTTCCGAAATTCCTCCAAAACTGTCGTCGAGCGGGGAGGGCGGATTGTTATTTACTCTTCCGTCCATTCGTCTATTTTAGCATATTGCTTCCACAACCAAGACTCCCTCTCAAGACCACAAATACAACATCACATCCAAAGGTCACAAATACGATGCTTTCCATTGGTGAAATCTTATTGACCCCGGGTATTTGTGGTCTGCAGCCTGGAAAAACTTCATTGTTAGCAGGCCATTCAGCAATAGCCAGGGCCTTCATTTTCTTGAAAGTTCATGACCCTGACGCTTTCAGTAACATCCGGCGAGAGGTAAGCTTCAGGAGACGCTGAAATAATATGAAGCAGGTGCTAATCCAGAACCTAAGACTTACTTATTGTACTTATTATTTTCTATCAGTGTGTTAAGCGGAATTACTGTCGTATAGCTGCGATTCAGTCTAATTGAATATTTTCTGAAAGCTTTTGATTTTAAGGGACTTTCGCTGTGGTTGCGCTGATGGCTGGTAAAGCGGTGCATCGGCTCACAGAACCACAAGACACCTTATCCAGTATGCTGGGGAATTTCACTGAGCCTGCAGCAACACCTACGCCTAATCAAGTCGCCGCGGCTCTGACTGTGCTCATTGGTATCATCCAGGTAAACTCATTTTATCGCTCTTTTTGTGTCTAACTATATGAACGCGATGGTGGAGAATGGTTGGTAGAGAATTCAACCAGGAGAACAGGCATAGCACACTCATGTGCATGCCCCTCTGGTTAAGCGCTCGAGAGCATTTTGGGACTTTGAACTCTCTGAGACCGAGGCCACTGATGGCAAAAACAACTAGAGCTCTGCGCTGCTACATTCATAGACTCATTTAGGTACTGGTAGCGGTATTCGGCCTCGATTTTGTCACGACGTACTTCTCAGATGAAGTTGTTGCTGGGTTCACAACTGGGGCTTCTGCTCACGTTTTCATCACGCAGCTCAAGGATGTCTTTGGACTTACCGGACTTCCACGACGGGATGGCGTGGCGAATGCAATTCTGGTCAGTTCCGTGTATTTCTATGGTTCTCCGAATTTCCAAGGCGAATAGTGCTTCCGAGTTTCAGTTGACCTTGAAGCGTTCATTAACCCATTGAGGACAACCTATTAAGTGTGCATCAGGACATCTTCTTTTTGATTTTTTTTCCACTTTTTCTGGTGTGGGTGCAGAATTTGCTGGGCTATGTAGCGGACAAAATCGGTTGTGAAACACGTGAATGCCGGATAGTCAGGCAGAACGGTTAGTGAGAGTGGTGCGCATGCGCGTCACGTTTTCATGCGTATGTTGAATGCGCTGGAGCCCTTCATCCAGAACGTACTACACCTTTATACAGATTAATTATTCCAGAAGCTATATGATCTCTGTGCTGGCATAGGAAGAACGAATTTGGTCACTCTTGGGTTGTCAGCGTTGACGATTCTCATGCTTCTGCTTGGAAAGCATGTGGTGAACCCTTTCGTGAAGAAGCGTCTTCATTGTCCGGTGCCTTTTCCCATGGAACTCATCGCTGTAAGTGTTTCGAGGAGTCTCTCTTTGTCGTGCTCCTAAGCCTTTACGCATTCTTGTTATAATGCTTCAGGTCGTCGTCGGGACATTGATATCTAATTTTGCTCATCTCAAGTCTAACTTTGGTGTCTCAACCGTCGGAAAAATCCCTGAAGGGTTAAAGTGCCCTTATGATTATTGCCTACAGCAGTGGAGATATTTAAGTTTGTAGGGCTAGCGTTGCTAAACTTACGGCTCTATTTCGCCGCTTCTTTTGTGTAATGACATTGGTGCTTGTAAAGCAGTGCAGTATTTCAGCGTCTCAAGGAACATTGGCGTAGAAGCAATTCGATTCCATTTGCATAGCCTCCTATTAGCGAAAGTCTTCTGACCTCAGCTCAGGTGTTTCTGCGAGCAGAAACGTATGCCTCCTCTCTTGCGTGTGAAAATCATAAATGGCCAATATTGTGGATCTTCTAGAATCGAGCTTTACGTTTTAAGCAGAATTTACAATGAAAAGTTAGCTCATGGGAAATATAGCGGTCATTGCGAACAGGGATGAAGAGAACCCTTGAAACGGAGCCCCGAACTGGAGTAACTGGGCCATCTGTTCGTTAAAGCAACAGTCCCAGCAGGGTGGGCGTGGTCGGAAACGGCTGCAATCCCCTTGGCCGATTCCCACTTCGGAGCTGTTCAGCCCCTAGTCAAGAACGTAAGAAGTGTGACTGAACAAAAACTCACCTTGGAAAGCCGCTAGGGAGGGAGCTGAAGTGGGCGTGGTCGGAATCGGCCGAGGGGATTGCAGTTCGTTTCTGACCACGCCCACCCTGCTGGGACTGTTGCTTTAACACATTGACGACAATGCGAGTTTTGGCTTTTTTGGCCACGTGGGACCGCGGCGATTTTGCGGGCGCGCTCGCCTCAGGTCGTTCAAGCAGATTTTGAGTGATAAGTACATGAATAATGATCAGTACAAAACCGGATGAGTAAATTGTAATAAGCACAACCAACTCAGGTTGCATAGTAGTGAAATTTCGATGGAAAGACATGAAGTAACAATGAAACAGCGAAATATGGGTCAGAACTAGCTGCAATGGACTTCAAAGCAATTTTACGTTGATTATTCCAATCAAAACACACATATTGTCATCTCTAAGGTTCCGTATCTACTTCTACTACTATTTAAATCTTCACATTCATAAAAAAAAAGTAAACGAAAAATTTATTAAACTGAAGATTTCGTATGGTTCAGAAATCCTCCTCTAAATTAAAGCATACGTGACCATTCTATGGGCCACTATGTTTGTAGCTACGTCAAGGTCTCTTCCATGGAATGAATACAAGAAACTTCTAAAAGAATCAGGCGTGCGCGAAAAAAATGAGTGTAATGGGTGCGGGGGATATATATCCCGCACGGTCCGACATGGCCTGCAATGCGCGGGATATATATCCCCCGCGTTGTCGTCAATGTGTTATTTGCGCATTGATGCGACTCTCATCGCTGTGCCCTCTTCAACACTACGCTCTCTCTGCTATCTAATCACTCGCCACGTATAGACCTGCGGCGAGTGATTAGATAGTCGGTGGGCTTACCCCTCCAACGGGTACCCGACAGGCGTCAACAAGGCAAGTCAGCGGACGAGTCGCAGCGCGTACTGTAGTGATTTCGCGTCAAGTTAAATAGAATGTACCATTGTACGTCCTACATCGCACATCACGCGCTGCGACTCGTCCGCTGACTCTGCCTTCTTGCCGCGCGACGGGCCTCCTGTCGGGTACCCCGCCAACCGCGCCAAGAGTGAGCCATGCTAGATCGCCGAGGTCAAATCTTTCGCTGCCAATTGCGCGTCGGTCAGCACCCTCAGGAGGTCCGCCTGTCTCCCAACTATGCAATTTTCCCCTTCTTTGACCTTCGTTCTTATCGTGAATTCCTCCTTTATTCGCTGCCGTTCCAATCAAAAACTCAGCATGAAGCTCCATTGATCTCAAAGTCTGCGATAGACAGTTTTCTTTCTTTTTTTGAGAGTTTCGAGGTATTGTATGATCATGGATGATTGAAAATGAAGATTGTTTGCAAGGGAATGAGGTGGGAGGCTAGCGGTGTCTGGTCACTGCCACCCAATGGTACCCCTGTTTATCAAAGGATGATTGCCGATTTGAAGTAGTAGGAGCAACTCCAAGAGTTACTTGATAGAGTTACTTGATGACACCTATCGCCAAAGTGCACTGGAAACTTGATCTTGCTGTGATGCTCTACATCTTGTCTCTGGTGATGAAGAAGAAAACGCTGCATATCAGTGGGCATTCAACGCTCTCTTCCTCACATGTAGAGCAATTAGTTCCTAAACGCAGGTGATAGAGTAAGGAGATTGAAGAAGGGAAAATGTGTGTGATTGAAAGAAGGCCGAGTTCCTTGGGTGTATTTTGCTTAACGTTCAGACGTTCGGGCTCCGCTTGCGTCCGGTGCAGCCGTAGCAGCCTAACCGCGGCTGTGCCTTTCCTCCGGTTAGGTGCCCCAGCTACTGGTCCTCCGCGTCAGACTCGAACCATTTGAGCAGTGTAAAGCAGAGCCTTCACGTTAATGCCGTCAGCCCCAGGTCCACCCAATGCGTAAATCTGCAGTGAGAACAAGTATCTCGTCTTGCAAGTTTTAGGCCGTTTCCCTTGTTTTTTCTTCACTGTTGCATCCGTTAGTCTTCATATTCATTCCCAGCCAGCGACGAATACATCGCAACGCTATCTTTCAAGAGCAACGTTCAAAAGTACTTCAGAAGATACCTCCGAAGTTCTTTCTTTGGAAAGGATGGCTCACGCATTTTTAACCCATTCGCGACCGCGCAGGATTGCGCAATAGCAGCAGCGTCAGGAGATTTTTCTTCAATAAAATTCGAGTGGAGGGAGATTTCCTCTGCCCAGGGCTGGCGTAGATGAGCGAGGGTATGAAGATTCTTTTCATGGAAGAAAACTTTCCAAATTCCATTTCAAGCCCTGCAGCCACAGTAATACCATTGTCCCGAGTGAGAGCTTTGTCAGCCACCGGTGGCTGACATTGTCACGAATGGGTTAAACTCAACACAGTTGAGATCTGAAAAAGAAAAACCGGTGGGCATCATGTTTCGCCGGCCTGATCGGATCGAACATTAAAAAAATCCTTCAAAAACGCTGTTCTTCAAGTACTCTTTATTTGCAGCCTGCCAGCTCCGCTTTTGCCTCATTTCGAACTGATGCCATCGCTTGTCGTTGATGCGATCTCGATATCCGTTGTGGTAATGGCTATACACGTCTCTCTTGCCAAAATACTTGCGAAGAAGTACCAATATGAAATCGATACCAACCAGGTGACTGACTAGAAAATATTACTTTCTGAGGCGGATGGAAATTGACAGTTAGACGAACATTTGGTGATGTTTGAGCTCCCTTCAACGGACTCATAATCCATTTCAGGAGTTCTATGCAATGGGCTTTGCGTCGTTGTTGAGTGGATTCTTTCCGGTTTTTCCAAACTCCTGCAGTCTTTCTCGAACCATGGTCAGCGCTGGAGCTGGAACTAGATCTCAGGTATGTTCTTGGCATCCTCACATCGAAAAGCTCACAACCCTTGCAGGCGCTGCCCGATGCAAGTTGTGTCCATGCTGGACTTACAGTTTTGGTAAAAATTGTTCTCCGGAACGGTTTTTAAAGTGCGCATTTTTCCTTGAGAGCGAGGGATTACGATAAGTTTGGACTGGGTTCATAGTGGAAGTGGAGATGCTGAATAATGCCCCAGTGGCGAAAAAAGCAAAGAAATCCGTCAAGAAGGCGCAAAATGTTGACCTCCGATAATGGACGAGCTAGCAACCAGCTTAAGGAGCTCGTTTGCACATACTTGAACCGATAGCACCGTTCGACGTTTTTTTTGCTCGAAAGACTTCTTCGGCGCGCTCAGTCCGGTCGAAAATGAACGGGCAATAGGAACACTTGGGTATCTTGACGGATTTCTCTGGCTTTTTTCAATTGGCACAAATGATCCCCCATTCGCTCCGAACCAGGTCAACCGTCCGTTCGAACTGTTCGAACGAAGGGGTCGCATTTTGGTCGGAAGGGGGTCGCAATTTCGAGGACTGCCAGCCACAGGCGCGTGCGTGGCGTATCCGAGGGCAAGAATTGTTTGTGCAGACCGCATTAGATTCGATTAATTATGCACAGAGAGACAGTTTTGGGCAAATTACGGTGTTTTCCTTGAGGAATAGAGAATGCATCCCTATGAAAGGTTTGACTTCTCGGGGCTGAAATTAAAGTTCTTCGGGACCTAATTTTCTGAGGACGATTCTTCCAGACAACGGTAAACACATAAGAAAGCAGAAATCTCGTAGTCTTCAAAAATGTCTTCGCCCCTCCCCAACAAGTTCTTTGAAGGAAGTTATTATTGCTGAAAGCTCAAAAACTCGCATGTGCTGCTCAAAAACCTATGGGAACAAAATGTTCGAACGTGTGATTTTCTCGGAAAATGTATTTTGAAAAACGGTTCGGTGCTTGCCAGAAAGAGCAAATCCTGCTCTTTCACCCCATGGAAAGTGTGCATCACAGAAATGAAAATGAAGTGAGTTATGCCCGCTTAAAGCCCAAAAACTCGCGATTTCAAAAAAAGTGTTCGGCAAAACCCCCCAAAATGTTCGAACGTGTGATTTTCTCGAAAAATAACTTTGAAAAACGGTTTGGGGCTTGTTAGAAAGAGCAAATCCTGTACTTTCACCCCATGAAAAAGTGCATCACAGAAATGAAAATGAAGTGAGTTATGGTCGCTGAAAGCCCAAAAACTCGCTTTTGCACGAAAAATGTTCGAACGGGACAATTTTTTGAAAAAGGGGACAATCACTAAACTTTTTATACTATTGTTAGAGAAATATTTGAAGTTTCTGAAACTTTTTACAGATTTCCAAAATGTCGCATACGAAAGATTTTATGGGCCTTCAAAGTTGAAGGTGCGCCTTCTTAGAATTTTGGGTTTTCCACTTCTAACAGAAGTACTTTCCGGAGAGTTAGGCAATCCTTGTAGTTTTCTGAAGCGCACCTCAGGCACAATCAAAATCTACCTCAACAAGTCAAAAAATACGTCCCAAGAAAGTTATTCCCCTCTAAAATTTTTTCTTCGCCGCGTCCCGTTCTTCCAGCGCCCGGTGATACCTGCCGCGCTCCAAGGCCGACGCGACGACGCGCAGACGCTTTCTGGCGCAACGGATTCATGTCTAGCACTCTTATTAACAAAAACAGGGGGTCGCAACTGGACCCCCTCGAGAGCTAGGGGGTCGCAAAAATCCCGAAAATGTTCGAACGTGACGGTTGACCCTGGTCTAACCAACTTCGTAT
>MU892554.1:0-11679 GCA_036418205.1 Ostertagia ostertagi
CCAATATCAAGTTGACATTGGCATTTACTAACACAATACTCACCGAAGGTTTTGGATGAACTTCTTTGTATTGCCGTGTTTAGAGTGGACGGTCGAGGTAGATTCAAAAGTGGAAGGGTACTGAGTCTATGAATAGGCAAAATACTTTTGGCGATCACCTAAAATTGAATACATCGGGATCTACCAAAGACCAATGCAACCTCTCTTACCTTTGGTTTCGGTGCTCTGGGATGGTCAGGCGTTCGCATCATCAGGATATAAGGAAGCCATTCGACAAAGACCCGCCGCATCTAAATGGAGTAAAGCCTATTTTTGGCAGAGGTCTGAAAAAGCGCTAAAAACATTTGCAAAAGGATGTTGAGGTATTGAATCAGTAAAAAAAGGTTTTGTGACTCAAAACCTGTGAGTAAGATAAATGACGCAAACACCACTGAAGTATAATAGTTGCCAGCTGAATGATTAGCCCTTATAATCCTGTCAACAGGTCTGATTTTGTTTAGTGCCAGCTGCAGATTGATCCACCAACGTCAATTATTTTTTCTAAGTAATTAGGGCGGAAGTGGTGTAGTGGCAAGTGGCACGCTTACCACGCGAGCGGTCCGGGGATCAAATCCTGGGTCGTGAGTCGCCCGGGCCAACCAAGCCTTCCATCCCTCCGGGGTCGGTTAATTGGTACCAGACTTGTCTGGGAGGATAAAAACACTGACTTGTACATCGGCTGGCCCCGCAAGTCATTGTATAGGCCACATCGCATTCAAACGCCACTACGAATGTACAAATGGAAGTAGAATGCGTGCCGCATCCCAAAAAGGGATTGATCAACGGCAAATGCTTTATCCTTTATCCTTTAAAAGTAATAGTGAGGTCACATTTCGCGGAATTGGCGCAGGGTACACTACAGGAGGCCTGTCCCGCGGCGAAAAGGCCGAGACGCAGACGGGTCAGTGGGCGAGTCGTGACTCGTACTGTAGAAATTTGAAATTAAGCTAAATGGAAACGCGCTGCGACTCGCACACTGATTCATTTGCGTCATCTGCTTCTTGTCGCTTGTCTGGTACTAAAAGACGGGAAGTAGGCATTCGGGAGAGGTGGGAATAGGACATAGAGGCACCGATTTTTACAGGTCTTGGAGTGGATTTGAAGGGGACGTGGGATTGCTCAATGGTACACCAATGGCGGAAAAGGCTGAGAAATATGTAAAGAAAAATCAAAGGGGACCTCCTTTTGTGGCCGTTGATTTTCGCTCACGGACGGGCAGCGGCTAGACGGCGGACGTATGGACGAGTTTACCGCAACGCGTTTGGTGGCACCATGCCAATCCATGCTCCAGTCGAGTTGCTCCAGTTGTGCCGCTGCTGGCAGCAGTCCAAATCACCAACTAACTAGTGGGCGGATCGCTTTTGGGGGAGCGCTTTTCAAGTCCTGCTCAGCAACCAGCGCACCTTTCGTCGTGAAAGCGCCACACCTCGCTTCCTTGGCAGCCAAGCTACTGCTTCGTGTGGCACATGCACTTCCGATGCGCTCTCACTTTATCGTAATCGCTTCCTTTAGGTTGGCGAGCAGCGTTTACATAGAAGATTCGAATTTTTTAGAAAGTTTTCAAAAAATTCCACCAAAGGTTGTGGCCTGTTTCTAGCAGCATCTTATGGTTAGAAGAAGAACGTATGAAAAGACTCACCAATGGACTCATTTCATGTGTCTCAGCTTTTCGTTCGTGGAGGCAAATCGTGAGCACAGTGAAGACACAGGAACACGCCACCACCATCAGACAGCACGAGAAAAACGCAGCTGAAAAGCCATGAATGTTCTGCAGCTCCTATGGGTGCACTCATTCCTCTGACCAATAGCATAAGCACACTTACCAAGGATTGGAACGGATTTTGACTGCGGCGGACTCATGTTGGATACCATCTGTAGGAAGAAAATCACCGAAAGTAGTACGGTCGTCTCTGAAAGCAAAGATTCGAGCAAAACGTTCTTCAGGGTAAGAGGTAAGGTTATTGAAAAGGTGGCGCTACCACACAAAAGGTCGTGGATCGATTGTCAAATCAAAATTCTTTCACCCAAGCCTTTTATTCTCTGGCGTGAATTCCTTGACACTGAACCCGAAATTGTGGAAAAATAAATTTACGCAGAATGGCTGACAAAATTTCGAAGTTTGAACATCCGTTATTCCATACATCATTTTTCATGGAAAGTCAGCAATGCTTCTGGAATGATTCTGGGAGGAACGAAATGTGTTGCTTATCCCCGTGTAATACCCCTAAAGGTATTGTCCAGAACCCGCGTACTTACTTCATCCTCCAGATCTAACCTCATTCATGAAAATGGATGAAAGAACTGGCTCTGTCATAAGTCACAAGGAACATAACATCTTCACGCTGCTTACGCTCAACGAAGACGTCGCTATAGACGAGTGTAACGAGAGTGATGAGAGTATTCGTTGAGTTCTACTCTAATGCAGAATTTTGAGGTAGAAGTAAAAGCAAGAAGATAAAGAAAGAGAAGAAGGACAGAGAAGTAAACTTAAGGGCACGTTCCACAATCATACGTCAGCCCTTGCCAATCCTTCTCATGTATACGATAGCCGGGTTCGCAACCCCGGAAATAGGATCAATTTCGCAGCTCATGGGAAAGTGGTCCAATCTCTGGGGTTATATTGAATGGAAAATGGGCTATAGACTTAAATTTTTCATAGAAGCGATTACTCTTCAGCTCAAGCGAGCCAATGCGCTATGTTCTCACGCTCTCTGTCCTTCGTACTCTTCTCTCGGACACCCAGTGTCGCTTGGCCCTAGCGTCTCCAGACGCCAACCGCCGAAAATGACGACGCTTTCCTTTACTTCACAAGAATGTGCTGGTTGTGAACAAACTTTCGCCCCAGGCGGGACTTAGAACCCGCACCTCTCGCTTTAAGCGAGAGGTGCGGGTTCTAGTCCCGCCTGGGGCGAAAGTTTTGTTCACAACCCAGCATTCTTGTGAAACATTCGCAACGCGAACTGCGGCGTTAAAACAGCAGTTAACAAACAAAACAAGTCAAATTTATTTTCAATTTTTTTTACTTTTTCGGAAGTTTTTTCTCCTTTTTCCAATTGGCACGTCAGGGTCCCATTGCCATCCTGCTGACATACCCTCCTTTTGACCCATCCCGCTTCGTGGGATGTGCCTTCATTTGATTAATTTTATTACCGGAATAAATGACGGAATCAAGGAGTTTGAGAGAACCACCTGATAGAAAAATAACGTAATTCCAGAACGCCACTTGGAACTGTTATCCTGTTCTTTTTATTTTTTGGTTATTTTATATTTTAATACTTTTTGTTTGTTTCCATTGCCTACCCTCCTTTGTACAGCGCCCGGTCTCGACAGGGTTAAACCGGAACATCTGAAGAACGCACCGCCAGTTATCATCAAAACTCTGGCTCGACTCTTCACGCGCTACCTGTCGGAATGCAAGGTACCCACTCCGTGGAAAACCAGCAGGACCGTGTTGCTGTACAAGAAGGGAGACCTTGGACGACATTGGCAACTATCGCCCAATCTGCCTGCTGTCTGTAATCTACAAGCTATTCACTCGAGTCATCCTTAACAGGATCGGCAGAATACTAGATGAAGGACAGCCATGCGAGCAAGCAGGGTTCCGAAGAGGGTTCAGCACGATCGACCATATCCACACGGTTACGAGACTCATTGAAGTTTCACGAGTACAAGATGCCGCTTTGTCTCACGTTCATCGACTTGAAGAAGGCCTTCGACTCTGTGGAGACAGAAGCGGTCATCGAAGCCTTGGGCAACCAGGGCGTCCCTACTCAGTACATCAAGATTCTTCGTGAGCTCTACAGCAACTTTACGACCAGAATCTCACCATTCTACAAGGAGGTCATCATCGACGTCAAGAGAGGGGTTCCGACAGGGCGACACCATCTCGCCCAAACTCTTCAGCGCCGCTCTCGAGAACGTCATGCGTCAACTGGAATGGGAAGACATGGGAGTGAAGGTCGACGGCCGGCAACTACACCACCTTCGTTTTGCTGACGACATCGTTCTTATAACGCCGAACATCGAGCAAGCGGAGCGAATGCTGGCTGATTTCGACTGCGCCTGTGGTAAGGTTGGTCTACAGCTGAACCTAACGAAGACGATGTTTATGAGAAACGGATTGGTTCCTGATGCCCCATTCACGCTCAACGGAACGAACATCACCGAATGCTCCAGCTACGTGTACCTAGGTCGGGAAATCAATATGATGAACGATCTAGCTCCAGAGCTGAGCAGGAGGAAACGAGCGGCTTGGGGGGAGCGTACAAGAACATCGAGGGAGTAGTGAAGAAGACGAAGAACATCCGGCTCCGTGCCCACCTCTTCGATTCCGCTGTCCTTCCTGCCCTAACCTACGCCTCAGAGACTTGGACTCTGCGCAGGCAGGACGAGCATGCGGTCAGCGTTATCCAACGCGCTGTCGAGAGGACGATGCTAGGAGTAACCCTATACACGCAAGTGCAGAGGGGAATCCGGAGTTCGGAACTACGCCAACGATCGAAGATCAGGGACGCTGCCGTTTTCGCCAAGGAATCG
Organism: Ostertagia ostertagi; assembly: GCA_036418205.1. Classification (NCBI taxonomy): domain Eukaryota; kingdom Metazoa; phylum Nematoda; class Chromadorea; order Rhabditida; family Trichostrongylidae; genus Ostertagia; species Ostertagia ostertagi. Next base: position 4,576 of record MU892554.1, read on the forward strand.
AAGATAAGGTGGGCCGGACACGTCATGCGATTTTGCGATGACCGTTGGACCAGAGCGGTTACCGACTGGATCCCTCGGGACGTCAAACGAACACCTGGACGACCGCCGGCCCGATGGTCAGACTTCTTCACGAAAGCTCTGAACGAAAGGAATGATGGACTTCGTGTCCCTCGAGCAAGGAGGATCCACTGGACCACTCTAGCACGCGACAGGGACGAATGGAGACGTTGCTGGCGCCCGCTCGAGCAAATCGACGATCAACGGGACGACAGGTGATACAGGTGATTTACCAACTTTTTTTTGATTTTTCTACCTGACTGTCACTAGCGATGAATGTGGCACCAACCTAGAGTGATTTTCTCGCATGCATCCGGTGGGAGAGTGAATCCCAAGACGGTCATCATCGAAATCACTAACGAAGGTATGATAAGGTTGATGCCGTAAGCCAAGGTTCGCCTTCGAATATGAATATAGTAATACAGTTCATGATACGATTCTTCACCAAATACCGTAACCACACGAGTTCCAGGAGTATCTGAAGCAGCAGTGTAATGTGAAGGGTTCAAAAATTCACAATTAGTCAAAAAAACAAACTCATCAAATCCCATTCGCCATTTTGTAAATATACTTGCAAGTCGATTGATTCATTTACTGTGTAGCTTTCTGGATTGTCTCCGTAGGGCCGAGAAGACGCCCGCACCGGATGGCCTTTAACTCCTTAAACATTCCTTATAAATGTTCCGCCGTTTCTCGCCGCTTTAATAGCGACCACAATTTAGTGACGTAGAATATAGATTAGGAACCTCAAGAGCTCTGTTCACAATAATTTGCAAGGGATGAGGCGTGCTCTCAGCTCCGTATCTAATCGATCTGCTACATGCACTTGGCCCATGCAACGAATTAGCTAAGAAGTTTGAAAGCGGAGTTCGCGCCTAGAAGGCACCCCATCAGAATAAAGGTAGAGGTGGTCTGTGGTGCCGCTATGACGAAAAAGGGAAACTGCTAAAAACCCTTTCCGAGCCTTGCTGTCCTCTTCAGCGCCTTAATTGCTTCCTCGCTAAAGACTAGAGACCTGCGAGCCGATTTGCTAGACAGTTCTGTAGGCGGTGCTGCGCCGCATAGCCGCCGCACGGAAGGGCATATGATTATGGTCGCCGAGGATATTTCTTTCGGTGCCATCGCGTTTGCTGCATTCTTAGAGGGTCTGCCTGTCTTCCCACTAGGTAATTTCCCGTTTTTCCCCACTTGTCGTGGAATCCACCCTCATAGGCTGAATAGGCTTTTATGAAAATGATCTGGAGACTCACATAGTTTCAAACTTGCGCTCGGATTAACTGTCTTCAAGTCGATTGTTTGACGCTCCTTGGGGACGAAAGCACGAAATTCAACGACCCCACAGTCACCTGTACTACTGGTTACATATGAATTTAAACCCCCTTGTACGAGTTCCCTTAAGATTTCTAATTGGGCGCATCATTCGGAGAAAGTACGGTAATGTTCTTGTTTGTTATGGTTGAATATACTTCCATTAGTGACCTTTTTGTCACTATAGCAGTCAAAAAGACGATTAAAGTGACTTGCCGATCATCGTTGTGAGCATAAAATCCAGATTTATATATCTTCCGCTGTACGTCCAGCTCCCTAATTTCAAGAAACACGTCTGTGTATCGAAAGGATAATAAGTGACATCCACCTGTAAAGAAATAGCTCTCTATCTGGGATAAGGTGATACAACTGGGAGTTTTAAGGCCTAGAACATTCCTTGGTACTAGGATAACGGGATACCGTACCTTGCAGATGAATCGAAATATACCAGGAGGATTTTGCTGAATTTCTCCATTGTAATTGACGATAAAGCGTGATGAATATGTGGAATCGAACGCTTCTGACACACTAAAGTAATTGTATAACACGATGCCCAGATTTATGTGATTCGTGCGACTTCGCTAGCGGCCGACGGGAGCGTTATACACTGCGTTTCATAATTATAGGTCCACCCTAAATTTTTGCTACCCCAAGTTGCTGTGCATTTTTTGGAAATGCTGCTATCACCGTTAGATTCCTCATCACGGAAAACCTTCATAGTGTTTTTCTGACAAAGTTCCCCCTTCAAGTAACCCAATTAACTTTTTTAGAACGAATTTTCACCGTTTCATGAATATCGGGCCACTCATAAAAAGTTTCCATTTCTCATGATCCGTGAAGGGAATCAGGGAAGCGGGGATATATGTGAGCTTAGTCGACGTCGAGTAAGCTCTAACCAGAGCCCTTACTGAAGTTTGATGGCTGAGAAGCAGAACTGCCTCCCATGTCGGCCGGCTCATGATGCATAAGCAACTATGTGCGAAATCCCGGTCTGTGCGGGAAGAAGAGTAGCCTTGGTAAATAATGACAGCGTTTCATTGAAAATCAAGAGGAATTGGGCGTCTTCTGTCGAATTGGATAAGGCGTCCGAACAAAGTCCGTGCTGAAATGCGGCCTTCCGTAAGCAAAACCACCGTGTTGTGAATAAGCCAGCAGAGCAATGACATCTTCAGCGGATTGAAGAAGCGCGTTCCAAAGATTATTTGAGCGCTACAAGATCGCACGTCTCCATTTCTCCGGTGGAAAAGGGCTCAAGTTAATGAACGAAGGTGTGGCTGCCAGGACCCTTCGTGATCTTGGACTCCACCTCCTCGTTTCATGCTACGGGTGATCTGGAATCGGCGTGAAAAAGTTTATTCTAAGTGGATCTGATGGAAAATGAGGGTACAGGAGGGTTCCGTGAAAATCGCAGATGGTTTCGAAGTAAGGTAATTTTGGCGGAGAATTCCTTGTGGTTTGAGGCACCTTTGAACGACTGAGCGGCTAGAGCTCGTATTTGTTTCCTTTCACGAGGATTCCATAGGGTATCGTGAAGTTCTTCTGAAGCGACTTTTACCATCTTTCGACAACAGCCCTCTCGAACCTTGATTTTTACGCACGATAACGCAGCTGTCCATGCCGGTCCTTCCACGCCAGATGGAAGTTGCAGGAAAAAATGTGGCAGTTATCTGGTGGCCACCATGTTATCTGAATCAGATTCCAATAGAGAATCATTGGGCCTTAATTGTTATAAAGTTCCACAGCAAAGAAAAGCAAAATGGAACAGCCGAAGAGCTGAAAACGTCGATCATCAGCGCCCAGACAAATTTCGATCCTACTGTAATAGCTAATTTGGTTACCAGCATTCCAAAACGTATTATTGTGTTTCCTTATGACTAATGGAGGACCACCACATTATTGAAATTTTTTTACGTTTTTTTGTTGTAATAAAATCTTTCGACAAGTAATGTGTAGTCATATTTGCGAAACGGTGAAAATACGTTCTAAAAAAGATATTTCAATAATTCTGAATCGAGATTTCTCCAAAAATCGAGTATCAAGGTTTTTCGTTATGGGGAAACTATTGGTAATAGCGGCATTTCCCAAAAATGCGCAGCAACTTTGGAATAGCAAAAATTAGGGTGGACCTATATTTATGAAACGCAGTGTATACACATTGAGTATCGTTCGCTCGACGACGCGACCGCAACCTAGGCGGACTCGCAGCGGATCTCGCAAAGTGACATCGGCCGTAGTTTTTGACAATGCCACGTTAGAAAGGAAGGATGGAAAGGAATGGACGAGCTTTGCAGGCATCAACCAAAGGCTCTTCATGCAAATGCATGCATCATCGTCTATTATGTAATGGAGACGAGTGATTCGTAGAGAGTGAGGGGCGGAAATCAGAATCAAATCAAAGACAAAACGGTTTGGAATCTCCTTTCTGCGGATATGCATAAATGCAAAGCTCCATTCAAACGCCGAGCGCTTACTACCCTATCTGATACCTGTTCAGTGCGTAAACTTGACAATATAACCCAAAGCAACTTAGTCACGGAATCGGCCGCCTTATACCTCCTTGGTTCGGGACTCGGTGCCGAATTTGGCTTTGGATGTGGAGCCAACATGGCCATTCAAACATTTGTAGGCAGAAAATCGTGCTCTGGATTCAAATTTCTCCATCAAGTAATCATACATTTGTCGATGTTCCGCCTTCACTCTTCGAATCCTCATTTGTATGCACGGTGAAGCAACAACCCCAGATCAAGCTCTTGGGGTAACAGCGGGCAATAATGGAAATATGAATGCCGAACTGACTGAAAATGAAAAAAAAACTAAAGCAAACAGCAAATGCAGCAGATAACAAGTATTCCTCATTTCTACTTGAAATAATGAAGGGGTAAGGCCGGACGAGTTTTCTCAACTCGCTTGCTCCACGGCTCCGCTAACCCGCGCGTACTCGAATTAGCCGGATAACGGACTAAGACTTCACGGGAAGATGTCAAGGTCAGGCATCGCAACCGCGGCGCCCGCCCCTCTACTGATTGCAGCCAATCTGCCAATGGGCGCGGCGAAGCGATTTACCAGCAAAGCGTCAGAGTGTTAGTGACGGAAACTGGCTCAGAAGCTTTCCTCGCTTCCATGTTGATCCAATCCCTAAAGAAATAGAAGAAGAATTGGCGAGGACGAGTAGATTCAAAGGGAAACATCCATTAGTAAACAGTCGACGATTACCGCGTTCACGTGGCTTCCTATGGTTTACGGACTACTTGCACTTTCGTCCATGGTCCTGCCACGAATGGCGGAGAGCACAGACGATCAGAGAATGGCGCCTGGCTCGGCTCCAAATCCCAAGGAGGGAGGTGAGAGCCTTAGGACTAAGCCTTGTAAGGGGGAGGGAATCCGAGGTGGGTGAGCCAGTTGCATTGTGGCAAAAGTTTGAATGTGTGAGATCGCAGTGGTGATCAGCCGCTGATAAGATGAGAGAGCGCAGACGAAAGCGTCGAGTGAGGCAGCTTAATAAAGGGCCGAGTTCAAGTAGTCCGTCGACCGTAGCTGACGATCGCCGCGCGCGGCGGCGTGCCGACCTGACACTTTCGGAATCTTGGTACACAACCGAATTAGCCTCTATGCATTGGCCACGTGACCAAACTCGCGATCTCCGTGGCTAGCAAATGGGCGTGTCAACCAAAAGGTGTACGGACACAATTGGCACCTACCGAACCGATCCACCCATCCAATGCAACTTTTCCAAAGGTCAGTTTTTTCCTCAGCGAAACTTCGTATAATCTTGATTAGGACTCACGCATCTTTTCACTCCATCAGTATCACAAGTATGGATCCATCTAGGGACGTTGCTTTAAATTTCGTGGCCCTTCTGATAGATTTTTTTGAAAACAATATAGAGACAGTTAGCGACAATACCAGGAATACCAGGAAATGGATTAGGTAGTCAGGCCCACCAACGTTTCAAATCATCGCCTAACCCACCACGCCGACGCAACACTCACGCGCCGGTGACCTTTGTCGTGCAGGCATCTGCGACCAGTCCGGAAGGAGGCGTATTTAAGAATGAATGGTAGTAGAGCCGAGAAATCCCTTTTCTAAGGCTTTATTTGTTCGATTGTCCGCTGTTAAAGTACCTGTTAAAAAGCAGCACGTCTGGCCTCCACAACTTGAACGGCGCGTCCTGTTCTCCAGCAAAACGCACATCTCTGATACCGCCAAACATCTTAGGATCCCAGCGGAGTTTATAGTCGTTCCAGTGCTACAAGAACGGTAGTAGAGCCGAGAAAAAATATACAAGAAAAAATATTAGCTACTTTTTCGAGCCCCTCGTCACACTGAATCAGCAAGCCTTTTTGAATTCCACTACGTGTTTTCAAAAAGTGGCCATAATGACATCACTACGGCCTCAATTTGAAATCCACATGAGTGCTTGGACAACGTGAAGGACGGTATTTTGATTACACACTTAAAGCTGAGTACTTACAAAGTCGATGTAGGCAAGAATTGACATCACTTGGTTTTTTTCGTCCTAAAATTAAGATCGATATTGATAACAAGCGATCGTGGCGAGCACCCTTTAAGTTCACAGAATCCATGAAGGATTCTATTCGAAAACTCATGGACTACAGAAATACCAGGTTATACCACGTCGAGGATCTGGTTGAGAAGAAATCGCACTTTGACGTCCAGTGGCATTGAACTGTTCTCTACCGGTCGCTCGAAGTGATCGTAGTTCTGAACAAAACAATATCAAAGCAACATAATTATTGCACATTAGCATCTCATACAACTGATCGTATCAGGTACTAGAAGATCTGAAATATATTTCGTGCTGATCTGAATCCGAAATATTCCCAAAAGCAGGCTCTCGAAATGTGCTGAACATTAGGCTTCCCCTGGTCATGTTTTGACTTATCACTAGTTTGAGCAATCGGGGTTGGGCTGACAACAGTATAGTTGATTATCACAAGAATGCTGAGTTGTGGGCAAAACTTTCGCCCCAGCCGGGATTCGTACCCGGATCTCTTGCTTTCCGGGCAATTGTGCTACCAGTTACACCACCGGGGCACCATTTCACCCCAACTTCGATGGTAAAGTTACCATAGCTTATAAGCATTTGCACGTGTAACGTGATGAAAAAATGAAAAATGAAAATGGTGCTCCGGTGGTGTAACTGGTAGCACGACTGCCAGGAAAGCAAAAGGCGAAGGGCAAGTGAGTAGGGCATTCAAAAATGATATGAACAGCGCAAAAACTCTTCAATATGATTCCAAGCGCTGTCTCAGTTCAATAATTAATTAGCACAACCAACTTTCTTATTATTTTCTATTAATAGAACTGTTTACCAATGAATAATCAACAGGCGCTATTTCCTCTTTAGCCCAGTATTATTTCCCCATCCCCCTCCGGCTGTCTTACCTGCTAAGCTGCTTCAAGAGGGTTGGCAGCAGGGTCGGTCCTGTCGTTGGTACTTTTTGCAAAATTCTTACGACCCTCTCTCCGCAGCAACTTTTTCCCTCAAATAACACCATCGAGCGGGGAGGAGGGTATATAACTTCCATGGGGAGCGTGAAATTTCCAGACCATATTCTTTATTATTCTCTTTATTTACCAGTTTTGCTTCGCCCGCTATCGCGCGCATCACACGGCAGGCTTTAGCGAAATTGAAGGACCCATGGAATATCAGCATGAGATACTCCATTAACCATCTCACTATTGACTGTGTTAGACCCTCCACAAAACCCATCGAGA